>ML780353.1:280976-308994 GCA_009831015.1 Picea engelmannii
TCCTTTTTCATAAAATTCCTTTCCATTTTCCATTTCCCTTTCCCTTTATCAAATACATATTTTTTATAATAGTATTTAATAAAGGAAGTTGAATTATAATGGTATTTAATAAAGGAAGTTGAAATACAATGGTATTTAATAAAAGAAGTTGAAATACTATATATTGATTCTATTAATTTTAATTTAATTAATTGAAACTATTTTTTCAATGCTATTATTTTAAATAAAAAAATTGATATTGATAAAATAAAATGAATTCTTAGTTCTCAATATCTCTGTAATGAAATTATAGTTTTAGGGTGAGGGGTGGTAGGTGAGGGATTATCATAGATCCTAGAGGAAAAATTGAAGCAACCTTGGAGTGGGGTTTGGGGAAATTTGCAAGGGTTGTACATAGCCTGAGTGGGCTTAATTATTAAGAACATGTGTTTCCTCCTAAAAGGTCACAAGTTCAAATCGAGAGGAATGACCTTACCGATTAATAGAGCCATACATTAAATAATATCTGACTTACTTGGATATACTATTGGTCTACTTAGTAAAATTTGAACTAACTCAAAAAAAATACTTTATAATTAATCAATTTCTAAAATTTAAATAACAAAGAAGTTAAGAATATAAATTTCCTTAACATGTTTTTAAGGAATCATGATTAATTAATACATTCATAAATCATGATTAATTAATACTTTCATAAATCATGATTAATTTTCATTATAGTTAAATATAAAAATCACATTTTTAAATATATTAAATATTCTTTTTTTTTACCAAATAAATTTTCCTAATATTAAAAATACCATAAATAATATGACCATTTTTTATTTAATTGAAAATAATTACATAACTCTTCAATAAATCTAAAAAAATTGTGTAACAATTGCACAATTTACACTGTGGAAAGGTTTAGAGGTATAAATGGATATTGACATTGGCCAGTTTTTTATTATTAATTATTTTTTTAAACTTATAAAATTTTATAATTTTATAATATTATCAAAATCAAAATGATTCCAACTTTTGAAACCAGGTATTTTGTATGAACACGTAAACTGAACTATCAAGAAACGGTATTTTATACGATCACGTAACCTATTGGTCGGAAATACGTTTCTTTCATATTGCGTCATGAACGATGAGCTCTAAAGGACGTGTACTTAATCTGAAAATGAACAAAGCTAAGTTGCTCTCAAAATTATGGATTCCATGATGGTTATAGCAATTTTAATCGGTCTCTAAATATAATTAATGGGAGAAAATGGTCAAAAAACGAAGGATGTCCCTCGCCCTTGTCGATCTGGTGGACTTATTGGGCGATCTATATCATGCATGTGAGAGACTAAAATCTTCAACAGGATGTTAGATCGTTTTGATTTGCCTTTTCGCCAATAAATAAGACGCTTGGATCTGTTGCTTATGGCTTCAAATTTCAGAGATAAATCCTCGAGAGCGGAGGTTTTTTACTAGGGCGCAGTTCCCGCTTACGTGCCGTTTCCAAACGTATCATCTATAGAAAGGAGAAGGAAAATGAAAGCAAGAAGCGAATGTTTCGGGTAATCAACCAGCGAACGAATCTAGTGCATATACGGAGGTAGGCTGTATGCTGCTATTGTGGAAAATATTGATGTTGTGTCAGGTAAGTGGAGCCGAAGGCACAACTCTGGCTATGGATGTGATACTGTAGCAAAAGTCAATGATATCCGTGAAGACGGACTTAGCTTTTTCACTCTGAAACATATATCTCGAGTAAACGAAACTTCTATTGGGAATAGGTTAATTTGGGAGCAAACAGATCCGTTTTTAAGGCAAAAAAAAAAAAAAAAAAGGGTATGAATCAGGGTAGATTTTCATGGATAATCTGAGTTTTGTACAATCAAAGTTCCATGTATTTCAGAACTTTAACTCAGGAGTTTTGTCCCATTTTAAACCAACCCAAATGTTCAGAAAATGGACCAGAGTTTTGGATTAACCAAAAATTTAAAACCCCACCACAGAAAACCTGCAGGAAAGAAAAAAACACGAGAAAAGTTTTCTCCCAAGTTGTAATATTTCTGTTAATAAAATAATAATTGTTTTTACTTAATTCCTCCACTTAAAGATTATAGTATTTTGTTTTCAACATTTTTCTACAATTTATTTTATTTTAGTTTTATAATTTAGTGTTCAATTTTTTATTTTAGTTTTATAATTTAGTGTACAATTTTTTAACAAGGATTAGCATTATTAGCTATTCATAAATGTGAGTTAATTTATTATCATTATAAAAGAAAAATGAAACCATTTGTAATAAATAGTTAGTGATTTTTAAAAAGTATATATATATATATATATATATATATATATATAATATACTTTCATTTAAATCACTTCATTTCTAATGAATAGTTAATAGTTTTTAAGGAGTCATACTTTCAGGATTTTGGATAGTTAACTTTAATCTTAAACTATTAACTTATTTTCTTAAGTCTAAAAAAATATTTAACTTTATTCAGAAACATAACACCATATATTATTCTTAATTATAATTCAACTTCTTGCAAATTACCAACACTAAAATTAAATATTGTTTATATTTGTTTTATTGTAATTTGTGATTTGAAATTTGAAAGTTTCAAAAATGATTATTTTTATTTTCAGGGTTCAAATACAACATTGATTTGTTGTATTCTAATTTGTTTTGAAAGTTTCAAAAATGATTATGTTTATTTTCAGGGTGCAAATACAACATTGATTTGATTATAGTGTGGGTGAACGTGGTTGTGCCTTTTAAAGGCTAGAAAATAATAAAAAAACCTTAAAACTTTGAAAATTTCATGCTGCAATGCAAAAAAAACCTTAAAACTTTGAAAATCTCATGCTGCAATGCAATTAGGTGTATGTACCATTTTTTTTAACATTTAAGTTTATATTATGTTTATTATATATATTATGGAAGTTAAAAAGATGTGGTGTCTTTTATTAATATAATATTAATTAGTTGTTGGATGTATATTTGTTTGCTTTGTATTTTTTTTTTAATATTTTATGAGTGTCTTGTAACACGAAATTATTTTCACAATTATAAAATATAAAATCTATCAAATTACTTTTACAATTATAAAATATAATTTTTTTTTGTTGGCTCTTTCATCTCACCTTTATTCCTATTCCTATTGGCTATGTGTAATGACCTCACATTTGCCTATATTAATCTTAGCCATATATAATGTTACCAACAAAATAGGAAAACTTGTAAATGTTTTTGTTAGAGTCAAATTTGTAATGAATCCAAATCCATCACAACATCGTGTGGATATAAATTTGAAAATTTACATGTTTTTTAAATTCAAGCTTTTGAAATTCATATATGGTTTGTGAACATTAAAACTAATTTGTAATAAATAAGATTTAAATTTGAAAATTTATATGTTATTTAAATTTGAAAATTTACATGTTTTTTAAATTGAAGTTTTTGAAATTCATATATGGTTTGTGAACATTAAAATTAATTTGTAATAAATAGGATTTAAATTTGAAAATTAACATTTTTTTTTTTAAATTACAGCTTTTGAAATTGATATATGGTTTGTGAACATTAAAACTAATTTGTAATAAATAATGTTATTTTGTTATTTAAAAAAAATAAAATTTTATTAATGTCCAAATTTATATTTAGTTATATATTTGTTGTTGCAAATTTCAAAAAATATTAATAAGTGATTTTTATTCCAAGAACTCATTACGATGAATATGTAATTTAAAATAAATAAATTATATGAAGAGGATCTACAAAAAGTATTGTATTATATTTGTTATTATTGTTTTAAATAGGTATATTTTTTCAACATATTAATATTTCAATCATATTTATACAAGTTTGTTTTCTCAACAAATGTTTTTCTCTAGTTTATGTAAACTCAAAAATTACCCTTTTGAAGAGGAAACATCCACTACTATGTCACATGCTTTTTAAATTTTTTTTGTTATGTACTTTTATATTACTAATTTTTCTCCATGGGTCTTAGTGTGGAAAAAAAGTGCAAGTTAATCAAACTGAAAGTGTAAAAATGATACACCATTGGATAGAAGATTCAATGATGAATCCACTCGCATCAACTCACCTCCTCATATGGAAGAGATGAAGAGGTTTCACCACGTGGAACTTGCAACTATAGAAAATCCTATAGAAAGGGCCAAGATTTTGTTTTTGAAGCCCTCGATCAAGCATTATAGATCAATTGAAGTTTTACTAAAACCTCGATAGGGTGCTTATTATAGAATTTTCGGGGACCTTGATCCAGGGTTTATTAAACCCTCGATCGAGGCCTTGCTAGGTTAACAAAAAGGCTTAATCGAGGTATAGTTCTCCATCAAGGTATTAAGATTGATAGAGCTATAAATCTCATTCGTAGTCATTAGAGGCATTTTGAGGTCTAAAATTGGTCAACTAAATACAAGAATTATTAATTTTCAAAGGAAAAGAAAGAAAACTGCATTTTTTTAATCATATTTTCAACTCATCTACTTAGAGGTTTATTCAAATTTCAAGTGTATGCACTAGTTGGATGTAGAATTACATTATTCATACAATGAGTACCCACTTTGTATACTTTTGATAGACCTCCTGTAGTGAGATAAACTAACAACCAACAAGTGCCTACATGTTATGCACCAAACAACCATAATAACATGAGAGAGAGAGAGAGAGAGAGAGAGAGAGAGAGAGAGAAGTAAGTCCATTCCTTGATAAAGATAAATGAATGGATGTGAGGCCTCTTCGAGGGGGAACCTCCTTTTACAATTGAACAAATGTACAAGATGAGATGATCCTAAAACTAGGTCTCCTTCGTATATATATAGGAGACCAAGGGTACAGTTACAATTAAAAGGTCTAGCCAACAATACTAATATAATAATAAAAATAAAAATAAAACAACTCAATATCTAGGGCTTTATATGGGGATTTGCCTAGTGGATTAACATGCCCCAAGATAAGAAATTATTGGTTGTTCTCAAGAAACATATTGCATATATTTTGCATGGGACTACAAGAAAATGAAGGGAATCCCCCCTTCCATCTGCATACATCACATATACATTAAATAAGACTGCAAACCAATTAGGCAACCTCAGAGAAGAACGAATCCTACATGACATTGTCAAGCAAGATTTGCAAAAAGTTCTAGATGTTATATTTATTTACCCAATTTCTAATAGTGATTGGGTTTTGTCCTTAGTCATTGTCCTAAAGAAGAATGTAAACTGGAGAATATGTGTAAAATACAATGAACTGAATAAACCCACTAGGAAGGACCATTTTCCCTTTCCTTTTATTCACCAAGTCCTAAATGTCTTAGAAGGGAAATAATACTTCTCGTTTCTAAATGGATTTAGTGGGTATAATCAAATACAAATAAGCCCTGAAGATCATGATAAAAATACATTTACTTACACTTGGGGTTCGTTTTCCTACATGGTCCTTCCATTTGGTCTATGCAATGCTCGAACTATTTTCCTAAGGGTTTTACTCAACATCTTTTCATATCTCATACATGACATAGGAGAGATATACATGGATGAATTCACACCCTATGGAAACTCTTTTAAAAAATAATTAACCAATTTTTATAGATCCTCCAAACATGTGAAGAAATGAACCTCTCCCTTAGCCATGAAAAATGCAATATGCTTATGAATGATGGGTTCGTTATCAAACACCACTTATCTTACAGAGGTATTTAGGTAGACCAAAAAAAGGTAAACATCATCATACCTATGCCTACCCCTCTAAAAAAAAAGATGTTAGAACCTTCTTTGGACATGCAGGTTACTACAGGAGGTTTATGAAGGATTTTAGCTAGTTAGCTTTCCCTATGTTTTCTTTACTGTCTAAATACATAGACTTATGTTGGACATCACAATGTCAAAAGGAATTTCAAGGTATTAAAGAAAAACTTATAACACCCCCTATTCTTCAAGGTCTCAAATGGAATCTTCCCTTCCATATCCTTACTAATGCTTCAAACAAAGAAATAGGAGTACTTTTGGGTCAAAAAGAAGATAAGAATCCTTATCCAATTTATTTTTGTAGAAAAAACTTATATGGTGGAGAGATGGACTACATAGTTACTGAATAAGAATTCCTTGAAATGGCTTATGCTCTAAAAAAAAATAAGCATTATGTCACTAGATATCAAGTTTTTGTACACACAATTTATTCTTCCATTAAGTATTTAATGAACAAACCCGATATTAATGGAAGAGAAATTATATCGATTTTGTTGTTACAACAATTTGATCTAACCATCCTTGACAAGCCAACAAGGAAAAATGTTGTTGCGTATTTTTTTATCAAGGATAACAAATCCTATAGATAAATACATGGTAGGTGATCACTTTCCAAATGAGAACCTTTTTCAATTTCAGTACAAACCTTGTGGTTTGTTGATGTAGCCAACTAATTGACAACGAGGAGGTTTCCTCATTATTTCTCCTACAAGGAAACATGCAAGACTATTAGAAAAAGAGCAACATATGCCTACATTGTATGATATTTATTCAAGCTTGGAATAGATCAAATCCTAAGGAGACGTGTAAGGGAAGATGAGGTGCATGACATCATCCACGAATTCCATGGTGAACCATATGGATGAAACTATGAAACAAAGATGATAGCCTATAAGATATTGCAGGATGGTTACTATTTACCTACCCTACATAAGGATGCTCAAAAAAATATATCTTACTATGATGAGTGTCAAAGGATGGACAAACTCGAAAAGAGAAATGAAATTCCCTTACAACCCCAAGTCTCATTGGAAACTTTTGATAAGTGGGGCTTGGATATTGTGGGGCCTATTGCTATGGGGAAATCCCCCTAAATTGGGTCTAAGGAATAGGCAGAGTGATAACTCCCTTAAAAGAATAACTTATCTCTAATCTACCCCAAAACAATCTAGACTAAGTGATAAGAGACAGAGAATAGAAGGTTAAGAAAAGCACCTTCAATCCTTTCAGTTGATGTAGACCTCTTCCACTTGTTATCGCCTTTTAGATAACATATCTCCTCCCAAAGATGACATGTAATAGACTAATAACACAACACAACAACATATACAATCTCTAGTAATCACTTAAAAATCTAAATATAGATATAAATGATCAAATAGACAAAGAACTTGTACACATAAAGTTTTGGGACAAAGATAATATCTTGTATTCATATACAAGATGAAAGGTTACAACCTTTGCTTGCAGACACCTCTCTATGAACCAAGTTTGGGTTCATCTATCATGATTCAAAGTGCACCAATCCCACATAGAATTCTCACAAACAACATACCAACATGGGAAGAAGGAATGGTTGCATAGGGAGAACGAATACAAGGGAAATTTGAGGATAAAACTCAGAGAAAGATGCAAGACTTGGGAAATGAGAGGGAAAGGATTTTGGCAAAGTTTTCTTATCTCCTTGTTCATATGTCTAAATGAATCCCCTAAACCCCTTTTTATATGAGAAAAAACATGATTATTCAGTTTGGGGACGAGCTTTAGGAGGTAAAATGGTTAAGAAACCATTCATAGCCTCTAAAATCCATCGAAATACATGCAATTTTATATATTTTGCATTTTTTGGAAGTAAACATGAGCTAACTAGCATGCAACATGCGTATGTACGTGGGAAGATTAGCATCAAGCACACATATGTACATGGGATTATAGTGCAACACGACGTGCAGATTATCCAAAAAGTTGTTTTTTGAAGGAAACCTAAACAATATTATTGGTAAAAGATGCAAATGGATGGGCCAATGTCTTGGATCCATAGATGTGGCATTTCTGGACTATAACACCTATTGAACCCCCTTTAGGAAAAAATAAGTATATACTGGTGTGAAATATTACCTGACCAAATGGAATAAGGTGAAATTAATGAAGGTAGATACAAAGAAAAAAGTAATTGAATTTCTACAATAGAACATATTCTCAAGGTATCGACTCCCAAGGGAAACAGTCACATATCAAGGCACTCATTTCGCCTCCATACTCATAGAATAAATCATGCAACAACATCACATATTCCATAGGAAGTCCACTCCTTGTCACACACAAGAAAATGGACAAGCATAAGTGACTAATATAGAGTTGGAGAACATCCTCACCAAGCTAGTCATTATGAGCAAGAAATATTGGACAAGGAAATTGATAGAGGTAGTATGGGCACATAATTCCATGTGGAATATTACCACACGATTTTCCTCATATGAGCTAGTCTATGGAAATAAGGCCATGTTTCATAATGAATTTGAATTTTCCACTTTAAGGACAACATCTAAACTTAATATGGACCTCTAATCAAAACAACAAGAAAGGTTGCAGTTGCAAAATTCTATATATGAGTACATGATGCAATCTCTCTTCCATACTGAGGTAGTCCAACTACAAATAAAAATATGGCATGACAAAAGAATTAAGCCTATGAATTTAAAGGAAGGAGATCGAGCACTCTTATATGACTCCCAATTCAAAGACTTCAAGGGAAAGATGATTACAATATGGCTAGGACCATACATCATTGAAAAATGGCATGACAATGGTTGAGTCCAAATTATGACCATAGATGAAGAAAATATTTCATTATTGGTCTCAAAGAGGAGATGCTTCAAATCCATCCAAACACTAAAAAAAAAGAAAAAAGAAGAAGGAAAAAGGATTATAAAATACCTAGGTGAAAACCTCAATGAGGCATATGGGATAAATATTCGATTGAAAACCTCCATGAAGGAAGTCTTAGATTTGAGAAAAATAATGTACCTCATCATGAAAACCCTTACAAGCACAATGAGACAAGGAAATGGTAAAAAACATAAATGGCACCATTGCCTTGAGGGAAAAAAGGGGGAAAAATAATAAAATTACTTTGCAGGTATCCAAGGCCACTAGAAGATCTATTAGGAATTCAAGTACCTGCACAAAGAAAGACAAAGGACAAACATTGGAAGAATATCTAAACAAGAGAAGAAATACATATGAGGTGTGCAACAAATAATTTTTTAACAAGCATACAATCCTTCAGATAATGATCAACAAGCATATTTGGAATAGATTCAACCCTACAAGGTTGGAGAATAGTATCATATATGATATATCCCTACAAAACAAGTCAAGGAAATCATAAAAATTTAATTTCCAAATTAACCACATGTTCACATTCATTGCAATCCATGTCAAACGATCATCCATATCTATCCTTATTTAAAATTTGCCATCTTCATCTATTTTCACTTTCCATTCTACACCATCAAACTCCACATCCACTTCATACCATGTTTCCTACCCTCCAAACTCATTAAAACAACAATTAGGAGCAAAACACCATCCTCTACATGCTTCTACAGGAAAATCTACGACACAAATGTTTTCTATGACAAGCACCTTATTTCAGCAAAATCATTAAACTATTCAACAACAAGCATCATTATTACCACAACAAGATGAAAAAATAAAGGGAGAAGACTACAAATCATCTACAAGATCCTCTACATAACTATAGGATCTCCTACAGACTATACAAGAAAACCTACACCAATATCAAACAATGATATCAATATTGAGAGGTGGCCATAAATCCACTACATTAGCAAATAAAACTCAAAGAATATCAACAATAAGGTACACTCTCTCATACATTCTCACTTTACTTGTTTTTATAATTGCAATATTACATCATAATATATTTTTCATGGTCAAAACAAATTAACCCATGTACAACAATAAAACCAAGGTGGGCCTCGATATCCACATGGGGGGAGGTACCATTTCAAGCCATTAGATAAAAAGGGTGATAAATAAGAGTGACGGAAGTTAAGCATGAGAATAATTTGTTGTTAATTTGTAAATATGGTGCAAGTGTCAAATCACTTTGAGCACCAAATTCTGAACTAAATGTGAAGAGGTTTTGACCCCGGACAATCACTCTCAATTTCTTGACTCATACAATCAGTGGACAGTCTCTCCAGATATTAACAAGCAAGGTCTCTCCAAGTAGGAAAACAACAGAAAATATATCCATGAACAACAAGGTTTCTTTAGAGTAGTAGGGTCTCTCCAAAGAACAACAGACAAAGTATCTCCAAGCAAGCAAGCAAATAGGGGTCGACCTTTCCAAATTTAGAATACCCTAAGAAACATTAATCCTACAGGAAAAGTTGGTAGACAACTCTAATCCTATTTTTTGGGAAATGTTTCTCTCAATATACACTTAGGTTGTCTAAAAAGTTGTTTGCATAGAGTACTATAACCTTGCATATGCCTTTCTCTCTTTAAAATTATTTCCACAAGCTTGTATGTGCACTTAGGTTGTCTTTAAATTTGTTCCCACATAATATTTAAAGCCTATATATGCCTTGCTCAAGTTATTTCAAAATCTTTTCCATAGAGCTATTATAAGCCTGCATATGCCTTACCTAAGATATCTTTAAATTGTTTCCCACAAAGTACTCTATAATCCTTTTGTGCCTCACTTAGGTTGTCTTAAAGACATTTTCCATGAAGTCATTATAAATCCCACATTATGTCTCCTACGGGGAACCAAGTAGGGTCTTCATACCTATAATTGACCAATATTTTTCATCCTAAACCCTTATTCATAATTTTTTATAACCCTTCCTAAGAAAGTGAGTCTGAGGATTTAATTTTTCCTATAAAAAGAAGCCCTCACTCAACCATCCTTTAATTGTTGTCCAAATATTTGGTGATTACTAGAATTGCGGTGAAGTTGATAATATAGAGGGAATATCATCATCCTTGACTACTCACATACCTACATCAGAGTTTATATAATTTATTTTGAAAAAATGGGAGCTGGGTTTAATAGAAGGGAGTTAACAGATCCTTCTAATGTATACAATAAACCTAAAGTAGTGAAGATTTTTCGGGACAACAATTGTCTTGTGTAATTTGAAAAACTAAGAGGGTATCATGATGACATTTCCCTAGAATTTGCTTTGAATTTTCAAAACATAATATGGCAGGAGTATATCACTGTTGTGAGAGAGATAGAAATACATGTTCATGAAGCCACAATCAATAGAGTCTCATGCTTGACCATGGGTTTTCCTTTTGACAAATATGTGTTATAGGAGGCCAATGATGCTAAGAATCTCTTATTCCCTAGTTATGAAGATCCCATAGAGGATAGAAATGAGATAAAGAGGGATATCTTACGTGATCCATGGCCGAAAGTGGCCTACCATTTACTCAAATACATCACATGTGAAGGGAGGCTAAGTGTAGTTTATGTGTACCATTTCATATTTCTACATTAGCTGAGGCATTTGTTCCATCAAAAAATTGAACAGAACCTCAAAATACCTTACTTTATCCCACAGTCAGTCAAATATATGAGATAAAGTTAAAAAAAGGGAAGAAGGATGCATTATCAGACCACGGCCTCATCAAACTCATAGTATATGAAGCTCTAGAAAATATGAATGTTAAAATAACACGAGAACAATTTGTAGATATGGAAATATGTCATTTCTTACAGTCTCAACATTCTTTTTAGGATTCAAGCCCTTGAAGGGATGTGAAAGGGAAGAATAAGGCCAACAAAGAGGGAGTTGGAAAGGAGAAACACTCTGAGAAGAATATTAAAATTGTAACACCCCAATTTTGATTCCCTAGTGAAGCATTGTATATTTGTAAGTATTTTGAATGGTCATAGGCCAATAGATGTAATATGTACACATTACACATTGAAAATAATAAAATGTAATGAACCATTGAATGTAGATGGGTAAGGACTAGAGTAATGGGGGACTATGATTCCACAAGAGAGGGGGATTAATGGGGGTTTTGAAGGGTTTCCAAATGCTTTGAATATCAAGCAATCTTGATGAATCAGTTTGTCATTTATCCATTTATCCCTTTGACTTCTTAAACACTCAAATTGTTGAATTCATGTAAGAGGTTGGGTGAGGAAGCTATCCCACTCATGTATGATAGCATGGGTTGAGTGTAATCATCCTTGGAGCAAGAGTAAGAGTCAAGAAATCATGGGAGAAGATGATTTTTGAGTATGAAAGAAAGTTGTTTGTACAATTAGCAAGAAGTGAGGAAAAACGTAGCTAAGTTTTGGAAAATAGTGGCTATCCATAGTGGGTATGGAAGATATCTTGTTGGAGTTGGTAATTGTGTTGAGAATGTGGTTGGTATTCCTATGAGTGATTCTTGTTGAGGAAATTACCTAAGAGAATTTGTATATGTTGTGTGACTACTCATGTTGTAGCTGGATTTCCTGGAGCTCCTAGTAGAGAGATTCTTGGTCAATATGTGTCGGAGCCCTAGAGGGGATGTATATTTTCTAAGGGACTTTGATACAGAGAAGTAAATATCATCCATTGGGTTATACAAATCGATGGGGAAGAGAGATTGACATTTGGAATTTTTCTAGGAGTCGTGTCACTGTGTTTTAGTGGGTATTTGAGTGGTTATAGTGGAATGAAGACACCCATAGGTGTTACAGAAATATTCCCCTATGGGCGGGTGAATTTTCCCTTGGATTTCAGACCCCTAATACCAAGACAGAAAACTACAAATGGACACTAACATCCCTTTGAATTTAGTTTAACCAAATCAGAAAGAGAGAGAAGGAGAAAAGGTGTGATACACCTTGTTTTGAAGTTTGTCGTCGCTGCTTCCAATTCGAGATTGATCTCCAAACTCCTTAGCACAACTTGATACCTGCAACACAATAGGTAGCAAAGGGAAAAAAATAACTCACACTCTATAAGATTAGATCAAACAAATTCATCTACATAGATCGAAGGAACAATTGACAAGCACATGCAAGGATACATAAGCTTGAATTGATTAGGACAAGTATATCAAAATGAGAACCCAAAGATAATACTTAAAAACATGGATGATGATGCAACAATCCTCCAATCTCCCCTCATCCACCCCTTGCACAATTCTCCTAAGATCATAAGTCTGATATCTGAAAACTACCTCCTTTTTCCCTTGGAAGGCCCTCAATATATAGGTTTGAGAGGCACAACAACCATGATCAAATGAGGGGGATGGTTGAGGATATGGATCCTTGAGGCTTGGATCAGATTCTAAAGTGAATCCCAAGCATGAGGGTTGAACCCAACGAACCAAATCCCAAAGAGCTGGCCCATAGATAAAGGTGGGGGGGCGGGGGGAGCCCCCCTTTCTCTCAACCAAATCAACCCCCCCCCCAAGTGAGTGACATAACGTTGATCCTAGATCAATGATCCTCTATAGTGGCACAAGGGGAGATACCTATGCACCCAAAGTATGGACAAGGGGGCACTGGTCTTCAAAAATGCTAAAAAAGGGTCAAAATTTTCAAGGAAAAAGTGTGTTTTGGAAGATAAAAAAAAAGATGGGTTTATTCCTCCTATATGACTTAGGGATCATGGAAAATGTTCTTTGATGGTTTCAAGGGTTAAAACTCATAGAAAGACATAAAAAAGTTCATGTGACACTTAGTAAGGTGCATACGCCACTGTTACGACACTTGTGACACTTAGGGTGAGATACTTAAGTGTGAAATTTTGATGTGTAATAGATGCCCCCTAAACTGTGAGGTCGGAAGAGAATCTGATGGCCGAAACACTTTACAAATTATTCAATGCAAGGGTGTTGGAGAAAGAGAACCTGGTAGAAGCTGCAAACAACCATCAAACAATATTAATATATGTTTTATCCCCAAGGCAGACATACCTATACTTGGAATAAAAATGACTCAAAGCATGGTCGTCGACCAATACACTATAGATCCATGAAATTATTGACTAAGGATATGGCCACCAAACATACAATGTGGATCCATACTTCCATGACTCGATCAGGTTGTAGCCACAAGATTTTACACAATGGATATACAATATGACAAAACAACATAGCCACGGACCAATACAAAGTGGATCTATATGATAGTGTATATCAGTAAGATTTAAAATCCATCGCAGCATCGGTAAATCACATAATAGAGTGGTCCCAACTAAGGGTATTCATCCCAATCTCGAATGAATATGATTCTAACCATGTGAATAGATGTTTTGATGTCGAACATGGTAGAAACCACTTGATTATCAGTCATTGATGTATACTGTTAACAAGTACGAGAGAAATCATCAATGATGTAAATGATTTCCAAGGTACCCTAGTACATTCCAATGAATGTGAATAAATGAGTTGAAGTTGAACACTCGTGGAATCATTCTATCAGAGGCCAATGAGGTAAATCTACTGACGAAGGCAATGAAACCTACCATTAAGTCATGCAGGATCCAAGTTACTAATTGGTTTCTAAGTCTAGTTCCTAGATGATGTGCTGAAATCGACAAGAAAATACTTGTCGAAGGAAGGCTAACTGACACAAGATAATGATATATAATGATAGAGAAATGAGGAAAAGCGGAGGAAAAACTGCCATGAATTTTAGAAGTAGAGATGAAACGAATTACTCATTCTTCTTGTGATAATTTTACCAAGCTTACAAGTAGGAGCTCACTTTTCCCTTTACCAAGGGAGGCTGATGCAGAAACACACGAACGATACACTTCATTCTCTTGCTTGTTGCCCAAAGAAAATCTTGTTGTGGTTATCAATCTGCAAACAGAATTGGAGCTGTCCGGTCATCAGCCACCAGTCGGATGATCAACATCCATTTCGGGGTTCCACACAAGTGGAAAACCCCGAAATCATCTGTCCACCAAGTCGCCACAAATGGTTATAAATCCATCGGGGCGCTTGAGTTCGGGAATGAAACTTGTGGAGGGAACTGCGAAAGAAATGGCGATGTGCAGTTTTGGCCATTGGTTAAGAAATTTCAGGGTTTAATTGTTCAAGTTTTACCGATATGTAATCTCCACCGTCCGATTCAACATTGTTTGATCCTATGGTTTGAAATTTTGTCTGGGGTCAACCATTGTTCATAATCGCTCCCTGTGACCATGGATTGGCATTTGATCCCATGGCTTGCATAATCGCTTCCATTTTGTCAGGGGTCAACCATTGTTCATAGGCATCCATATTTAATTCATAATTCAGGCTTACATTTTTTTAATTCTCTTTGAGTTCTGAGAGCTGCGTGAAGAATAGAGGAAAGCCCTTGCAGAGGGAAAATAGGAGGACACTGAGTGAAAGAAGCAGAGAACGAAGAGTTTGATGGAGAAGAAGGGAGTTAGAAGAAGGAGATAAAAATGTTGGGGAGGAGAAATATGAAGGAGAAGAGATAGAGGGGCAAATTAATCCAGAGCACCCAGCAAAATCAAACGAATTCAATTGCCCCTCTGAAACGAAGACCATACTGCTGTTCGTTATTTTAATTTAAACCTTTGAAACCTACATGCTGTAATTTACAATTTTATGAAAATGAATATAATGATGAAGTTTTAACGGTTAATAATTCCCTGTGGGTACATGGTACCGGCCTCGCTAGAATTTTATATCAATGCATGTAAATTGGTGTTACGTGCTCTGTGTTTTTAACTACAAATTGCAGCCTTGTATTGTGTTTTAATTAATTAATTACATACAAGGCTGAATCATAAATGGAGGGATCGAGCGCGTGATCCTCAGATGTCAGAAGGTTTTCAATTTCAATATTTGAGAAGTCCGGCTAATCAGTTGAATGCAGGCTTGGAATTTGACGTTAACAGTAAGTATTTTTTATTTGAATCAGTATTTGACATGTGGATAAGAAATCTACATCCTATTATTTATAGACATCAAAATTCCAAATACTTACACGTTAGAGGTTTATAAGTTTATATGTTCTAGTTATAGGTTTATAAGTTTATATGGTCAAAACACTAGGCTCCTGCTCAGCATCTTTTTCTCTTTCAAAACTAATTTGAACACTTCGTTGATCTCTCTACACCTGTAACCTCGTTCGATCCTCGTAATCCGAGTTCAAACAAAACCCTAACAGATCCATACTCACAATCTTCTGCAACCACAATACATGACAAAAGCAATGCAAACGTAGTTGAAAAAAGTCCACATCGACATCAATTACGTACTCCGTGGCGTGCCTCGTAGTATATGCACCGCGCATCAAGATCATAGAATCAGAGTTTGGAAACGTGCTGAGAATATGCAGCCCTCTGGGCATAAGCTGGTGGTCACCATGCCGAGTCTGAAGGATTATGTGATGAATCCCATACTATCTAACAAGTATTTTCAAGAGCGCAGACACAAGAAGGTTCTCTGGATCAAACATGTAGATAGCATATCGGCTCTGTCGGTTGATAGAAATGGGTTTTTGTACTCGGCTTCCTGGGACAGGACGGTGAAGATCTGGAGACCTTTCGACTTGAGGTGCGTTGAATCTTTCAGAGCACACGACGATGCCATCTGCTTGTGGTTTCGCCAGATGGTTTTGTTTACACAGGATCTGCAGATTCCAGAATCAAAATCTGGTCAAAGGCCTCAACCGAGAGAAAACATTCTCTGGTTGCCATAATTGAGAGACACAAATCTGCCATCAATGCACTGGCTCTCAGCCCCAACGGCTTCATTCTCTACTCTGGAGGTTGTGATCGGTCCGTCATTGTTTGGGAAAGGGAAGGAAGCGAGCGGCACATGGTCGTGTCCGGCGCCTTGAGAGGCCACACTCGCACAATTCTATGCTTGGCGACTGTTGCAGAATTTGTATGCAGTGGATCCGCGGATAATACTATCAGAGTGTGGGAAAGAGAAGAGGGAAACGCACATCCCTGTTTGGCGGTTTTAGAAGGTCACAGAGGGCCTGTTAAATCCATTGCGGTGTCTGTAGATGCCGTGATGGGATGCCGCGTCTACAGCGGCAGCCTAGATCACGACATTAAGGTTTGGTGGGTTTCTTCACATACAAGCTGTTCTGATGATCACGATGATGCCTGTCATAACACTGCCTTGAAAACCCTTCAGATTTTCTAGTGGAAAGCTTAAACACAATTATTCGGCGCTCTGTATCATATGTTTTCATAATGACCTTTGGATGCCTGAATTTGCAATAACTTGCTACAATGTTTATTGGATGCCAAACTCTACCACCTAAATATGGATGCATTCTTTGGATTTGGATTTGATGACTTCAATAAAACATTCTTTTATTAATAAGGATGTCCTCTTTGGATTTAAATTTGATGATGTGAGTGAAAAATTCGGTCAACATTATGGTATTGGATTTGAATTTGAAATAAATATTGGATTTGAATTTGAAATAAATATTATGGGTAATCTTTTTTTTATTAGTTTATTTGTAGGATTGAGCCACATCAATTCTTAATATGGTTGGATTATTTGTTTTCTCAAATTTGAAATGGATAACTTAACATCACGGAGTGCCTTAACAACATACTTAGTAACCTACCACTGTTTTAGACCTCAAAAACATTATTATGAGTATTTAAATCTATATTAGATTAATATTAATTTAAAAAATAATAATATATTAAGATGTTAACATAATCTTTTTGCATGGTAAATTTAAATGATTTTTTGTTGCTTAAATTTTGTAGAAATAAGCTGTGTATAAAATATTTTTTGGAAAATAAATATTTTTTTTTATATCAAGTTGTTTTTGCTATTAAATACTAATGAGTGGGATATTTGATAAATATTTGTCTAATCTTTTAAATAGGAGAAAAATATATCTGCAAATAAAAGTCTCAACTCATCACAGATGAATTATAAACAATCAGATCTAAAAGAGTTTATGTAGCATTTCAGACCCTACAACCTATAATCCATCTGCCTCAACATTCAATAGCTTAGTAAACTAGATATTAACAGCCACACATTCTCTTAAATTTGATCGTACTAAAGATGCAATCCAGACCTTACCTTTTTGCTTTTTAAGTGAGCTGAGATGCAGTGTGGTCCTTGCCGTTCAGACAAGAGGGCAACGCTGAAAAGTTAAAAGGTTCAGCCTTTTCATGTACGAATAACACACCGGTGTAATCGACAAAAGTAAATACACAGAGATTATTGTGAAAATGATATAGATTTGTTTAAAGTTATAAATCGTTTTTTCAATGGATTTGGGAACTTTCTTAACTTCATTACGTCACAATTTCAAAAAATCTCAACACAAATTAAAAAATTAAAAACAATATCTAATTAATTCATAAATTATTATAAATTGGCGACAATCGATCATGATGCGAGAGTGACATCATATCACACTGGGATGAACTTAGATCACAGAACGCTTAGAAATACATGAAAATCAGTGTATTTATTGTCTGCATTCCAGACGCTGCATTAGCTATTTACAAGTTTTATTTTCAATGGGAAATATATTGAACAATAAGCTTGAGTTTAGCGGAGCATGATGTAGGTCACTCTCGTCCCGAACAGGGAGGAAACTTTTTCGACACATAAAATGGAGTTTGGATGAAAAATTAGGGGTGATATGTTTAATGTTTTTGGTTACCAATTATTATTATGAAGTAGATGGATGAGAAATTTAGGTCAATCTTGTACCGAATCGGGAGGAAAAAAAAAATTGGATGAAAAATTAGGGGTGTTATGTTTAATGTTTTTGGTTACCAATTATTATTATCAAGGAGATGGATGGGAAATTTATCACTTAGTTTAATTTATTTTTTATTAAATTTGTATTTTATTTATAATTAATTCTGTAAAAATAAGGATGGAAGAGTATATACAAATGAGATCATATTTTTTTTTTAAGAAAAATAATCATTAAAAGAAAGATAAATTAATAGAATTCTTTTGACCAAAAGTTGATGGGGAGCTTCATCCCACCACATAGAATGGGAGGACGATAGTGAGTCAACCTCATGAGAAAAAAATGTCTTACATTTAATCTTCCAATAAATAAATAAAGTTGTGATACCAAATCCCTACAAGTGTAGAGTGAATTTGTGTGCATCAATCACCAAATAACAGAGATTGGTAGCAACACTACCCTAAACAACCTCTGAGCACCAATACTAAAGAAACCGTCAACATTATTTGGCATATTGACACTCTTGAAAGAT
Source organism: Picea engelmannii (assembly GCA_009831015.1). NCBI lineage: Eukaryota > Viridiplantae > Streptophyta > Pinopsida > Pinales > Pinaceae > Picea > Picea engelmannii. Next base: position 299,984 of record ML780353.1, read on the forward strand.
GTGCTTCAATATCTTAGATCACTAACAAATAGTTAGAGGCAATCAAAAAGCTCACTTTTGGCTAGTTTGGCCTTGGATGGAATCCCTAGATAAATCACTAGCCATGCAAAAAATATCAACATATAAGAAAGCAGATACGACTAAACATTGTGCAATTGATGAATGGATCTATCCTCATTCCTATGAATCTATGGATATGTAGTATCCTGTGGGCATTAGGACTGAGGATAGTGTATGTGTCTAATGAAGTACAAAATATAGGTGATAAGAGTCATGTTATTGAAGTGGTTGGTTGAAATACCAACCCCAATCTTTCCAAAAGGGCCTAGGCATTTCAATGTTCAATTTATACAACTCAACCTTAGGGATAAGCCCTCGTAGCTTCATGATCAAAGGATGATCAAAATAAAGGAGACCATACTTTTGAGAAAGAGCATGCCACTCCTTCCAAGAATGAGAGGTCAAATCCCACAAATCACCCCAAAGAAAGATGCCCTTCTTACTCAATCTACAAGATAACCAAGGTAGCTCTGCCACACTTAAAGCCTAAACTCTCTAACTCTAGATGGGATGGAAATTTAAATCTAAACTATCTCTTATTTCCTCCCACTTCCAATTATCAAAATCAACAACTGCCTTCCAAGTAGCCTAAATGCTCCAAAAGATGAGGGAGATAGACACTTGAAACATATGAGGAGAAGAGATGATATCACACAATAACAAAATTCTCTCTAACTCTCCTTAAATTTTGTGCTGAAAGAACCTAAGGATGAAATAAGATTTGTCAAGGATCCAAACCATTAAGACACTACACCACCCAATTGTCTACCAGAATACTCCCCATTAGTGGAGAGATTAATCAATTTGATACCCCCTTCATCCTCAGACATGGTGTAAACATCACATGATGCCAAGGAAACCCTTGATCTCCTCCATACTTAGACCATAGTTAAGCTCTCAAAATATGCTCATGTAGTTGAAATTGAGGCCTACTAGGAAACCAATAGGTCATAAAATAAATATGAGATTCCTTAAAATATGACCATCAACAATAAACCTTCCTAAAAATGGAAGGTCCTTATGATTCCAAATATGAAGCTTATTTTTCAACTTCTGCAAACATCTATCCCACATGGAAAATGGTGACAACCCAACTCCAAATGGAATCTCCAAATATCATGCACTAACACCGGGATGAATATAAGACAAGATAGTGTGGAGCTAATCTTGTTAGTTCCCCAAACCTACTAACCAAAAATCAGTTTTATGAGCACTGACTATAGCATTTGAGGTAGAGAAAAATATGTTTAGCCAAGCAAGGGCCCCATCAACAAATTTCTTATCCACTCGAACTGAAAGAAGATATACATCTACAAAAAGGTTGTTAACCTTCTTGGAACCATCAAAGAGAATAATATCATCAATATGAACAAATTGCAAATTGATACTATCTGCAATGTGTCGAGTGTTTCACATGATAGCATTGTGTTCAATATTTTCCAACGTCACATTGTGATGAACATTTGTCATCGTCGCAATGTGACGAACATGTCCCAATGTCGCATTGTGATCAACATTTCCCAATGTCGCAATATTATGAATATTTGCCAACATCTCAGAGGGAAAAATATTTCCCAATGTCACAATCTCACAATTTGACGAATATTTCCCATTTACCAACGTCACAATGTCATAGACATTTCCCATCGTCGCATTGTGATTAACATGTCCCAACACCACAATGTCACGCCCATTTCCCAATGTTGCATTGGGATGAACATCTCTAAATGCCAAACTCTTTATGTGATGAACATTTCCCATTGTCACAATCTGACAAATATTTCCCAACGTCACATTCTGATGAAAAATTTCCCTACGTTTCAATGTCATGAACATTTCCCATCGTCACAACATTTCCTAATGTCACAATCTAGCGAATATCTCCCAACGTTGCATTCTGATGAACATTTCCCATCGTTGTGACAAGTAATGTCACAAACATTTCCCATCGTCACGCCATTTGCCAACGTCACAATCTGACGAATATTTCCCAATGACGCATTCTGACGAACATTTCCCAACGTCACAATGCCACAGATATTTCCCAACGTCGCAATGTAATGAACATTTCTCATCATCACATTTTGGCGAACTTTGTGATGAGCATTTCCTATATATATATATATCGTACATCAGGCATAGTTATGGGTATGGTAATTTGTGGTGAGACATAGGCATGGTCATTTCCATGGTCATCATCAACTGCAATTAAGTATGGTCATGATCAATCAAGTCAACCATAATTAATTATAATTAGAGTCAACCATAGTCACAATCATGGTCAACGATGGAGTCATGGTTTAGCATCATTAACCATACTCATGGTCAAACATAGACTATCACTCTGAACCATTGTCGGGATAATAGTTAATGTTTTGTATTTATGTAATATTTTATTATTAATGTAATTTTACTTTATAACTTCCATGTATTAATGTACTAATAAAACTTTAATACATTTTTAATGCTTTAATGCTTTATGCTTTATTATTGTATTAATTAATAATAGTGTAATAAAATATTATTAGTGTATTATTTTATTAATGTATTCATACTTTATTAATGTATTAGTTCAATGCATGTATTAATACTTTAACAATGTATTATTTAATAATATATAAATATATAAATTATAATGTATTTATACAGTTTAATAATGGATAAATACATTATTATTATATATTGATGATGATGATGATGATGATGATTATTAACATCCACTAAGACCTAATTGGTCTATTGGACCTTAAGAGGGTAAGTGATTACTTGTGATTCTTTAGAATTTTGTTTATGTGCTTGAAAAGCATTAAGAGAAGCTTTCCAAGATCACCATACTTTTGTTGAGTTAAGAGGTTAGGAAGGTTATTAGTGTGATCAATATTTTGAAAATGAGATCTAATATGGGTATAGGCTAGAAAATCTAAGAGAAAGTGCTTTTCATCTTCAACCTTCTTAGTGTCACAAAGGTGACACACTCTTTCATCCCATGACATTTTAGGAATTGACCAACGCCTAGTTTCACTATGGAGCTCGTGAGAATTTGTTCTTATCTTAGCAATGCTTATTTTTTTCTTTACACTTGGCAAAATAGATAAACAATTTTGATATTATAGATTAGGGTTGATTACATCTTTATAATACCTTAATTTTTTTTTCCAGCTAACTCTTTATCACACCACATTTTTTCCTTAAATTTTGATTTGACGTTTTTTTTAATAGTATCTTTATTCTGCAAAATGGTTTCTTCCATGATTCCCCAATAGTTTAGCCAAGATCGGGCGTCTTTATGCCATCCTCGCTTGAGTCGATGGTGGTTATGATTTGATTTGGAAGAAATTTTAGGTAGCCTCTTGTCTTCCATGTTGTTTAACTTGTTCTTATACATTAGGTAACTAATCATAGCCATGCTCTCAATGGGGGAGAGGCTTGTTTCTTCATTATTAATGTAGAAATACTTTATTAATACAATAATGTATTCATGTATTAATACATTAATGTAATAATGTAATACTTTAATGTATTTATGTAAAAATATATTTTTAATGCATTTTTACTTTATCAATTTATTATTACTAATTTATTATATAGTTAATCATAGTTAAGGTAATGGTTAACTATAGACATAGTTAAGGTCAAATATGGTCAATTTCATCGATAGTCATGGTGATGACCAACAATGGTTATCTATAGATAACAATTATCAAACATAGTTAACCATTGTCAACCATGGTCACCAAAGTCAAATATATTCATGGTAAACCAAGGTAGCAATAGATTAATATAAAACATTAAAATATTAATACTTTAATGTATTTTTGAATACTTTAATATTTTTTTAATTTATGAATGCTTTATTAATTAATGTATAAATATTTTATTAACATATTATTGTAATACTATTAATGTATTAATATTAATATTAATATATTCTTCTAATACTATTAATGTATTATACTAGTAAAATCAGTTAATTAATACATTACTAACTAATATATTACATTAATACATTACAATATATATTAATGTATTATTACTTTAAGTTGGACACTATATTAATCTATTAATTAATTAATACATTAAGTATATGTTAATTCATTAATAATTTAGTATTACTTAAATATATTAATGGTTTATTAATGTATCATAATCTTATTAATGTATTACTTTATTATGTTCCCGAGGTGTAGGACACTCCGTGATTAGTGTAGGACAGTCAATGATTGAGTTTGTTGTTAAGCCACTCTGTGATGTTAAAGTCACTAGTTCGAAACCAAACTAACAAACGCAAAAAAATGTATTACTTTAGTATTATATAATTTTTTTATGAATGTATTAATACTTTAATGTATTTTTTTAAATGCTTTCATATATATTTTTTTATGTATGAATGATTTATTAATATATTACTATAATACATTATTATACATCATTAATGTATTGCTACTTTAATAATGTATTACTGTTTAATTAATGTATTGTGTTAATAACATTAATTAATTAATACATTACTAACTAATATGTTGCATTAATACATTACAATATATATTAATACATTATTATTTTAATTTAGACATTATATTAAAATATTAATTAATTAATACATTATTTATATATTAATTTATTAATGATTTAATATTCCTTTACTTTTCCAAATTAATAAGGTTGATGTGTTTATATTAACCACTTTATAAAAGTGGTTGTTGTTATTACTATTATATTACATGAACATCTCTCCCATAATAAATTGTAGAACACCTTTCAACCCAATAATATTTAATATTTTTATTTCATTAAATCAATTTAATAAATTTAAAAAAGAAAATTTATTTGCTTATTTTTTTTTTTAATTTAAAAAAAATATATCAAAATCCAAATGATTCTGAAAATCACTTACGGATGATATAATATGTCAAACATCTCCCGACAACTCATTGTGACGAACATTTCCCAACATTGCAATATGTCTACTATCTATCAGCGTTGCACTATGACAAACATTTCCAAACATCTCAATGTCACACACCTTTCCCATTATGAATAAACATAGAAATTCCCTTACACAAACCTAGAAATGTGACGTGAATGACCAAAACTCAGTATGTGATGAACTTTGTCCTTTTTCACATTGGGACGAAAATTTCCCAACGTCGCAATGTGACAAACATTCCCCTACCCTAACCTTTCCCCAATTACTTATTGAAGTCAGAATGTGTCGAATGTTTCCCATCATATCATTTTGTTGAATATATTCCAACATTATATTGTGATGAACATTTCCAAACATCGCAATGTGACAAGCATTCCCCTATCCTAACATTTCCCCAATCACTTATTAAAGTCACAATGTGTCGAGTGTTTCCCATCATAGCATTCTGTTCAATATTTTACAACGTCACATTGTGATGAACATTTCCCAATGTCTCAATGTGACAAACATGTCCCAATGTCGAATTGTGATCAACATTTCCCAATGTCACAATCTTACGAATATTTATCAACGTCGTAGAGTGAAAAACATTTCCCAATGTCACAATGTCATGAAAATTTACCAATGTCGCAATGTCAAAGACATTTCCCATCATCACATTATGATGAACATGTCCCAACTCCGCAATGTCACGCCCATTGCCCAACGTCACATTGGGATGAACATTTCTAAATGTCAAACTCTTTATCTGATGAACATTTCGCATTGTCACAATCTGACAAATATTTACCAACGTCACATTCTGATGAAAATATCCCTACGTCGCAATGTCATGAACATTTCCCATCGTTGCTTTATGATGAACATGTCCCAACGTCGTAATGTAACAAAAATTTCCCATCGTCGCAACATTTCCCAACGCCACAATCTAGCGAATATCTCCCAACATTACATTTTGACGAACATTTCCCATCATTGCAACCAGTAATGTCACAAACAGTGTCCATCATCGCATAATGGTCATAGATTCTATCATGGTGAAATATATACACTATATGATCCATATGTGGTCTATTTAATTTCCCTTCTAACAAGAATAAATCATCATCTATAAATTTCAAGTTTCTTTTCTATCAATGTTCTTAAAACAAATGTAAATAATCATCTATAAAGTATATATTAAGTATATTAACCCCTAATAAATGGATCCTAATTTTAAAACATTAACCCAATATAATTACACCATGACTAAATCCAATATGACTAAACCCAATATGTCTAAACCTAGAAATTCCTTATCACGAAATTTCTAAACCTAGAAATTCCTTGTCACAATGTGATGAACATTTCCAAAGGTCGCAACCTAAAAAAAATTCCACCATCCTTGCATTCCAAAAATCACTTACGTATGACATAATATGTCAAACATCTCCCGACGACTCATTGTGATGAACATTTCCCAACATTGCAATATGTCTACTATCTCCCAGCGTTGCATTATAAAAAACATTTCCAAACATCTCAATGTCACAGACCTTTCCCATTATGACTAAACATAGAAACTCCCTTACACAAACCTAGAAATGTGACGCAGATGACCAAACCTCAGTATGTGATGAACTTTGTCCTTTGCCACCTTGTGACAAAAATTTCCCAACGTCGCAATGTGACAAACATTCCCCTGTCCTAACATTTCCCCAATCACTTATTGAAGTCACAATGTGTCGAATGTTTATCCTAACATTTCCCCAATCACTTATTGAAGTCAGAATGTGTCGAGTGTTTCCCATCAGAGCATTGTGTTCAATATTTTCCAACGTCACATTGTGATGAATATTTCCCCTCATCGCAATGTGGCGAACATGTCCCAATGTCACATTGTGATCAACATTTCCCAATGTTGCATTCTTACGAAATTTTTTCCAATGTCGCAGAGTGAAAAACATTTCCTAATGTCACAATGTCATGAACATTTACCAACATCACAATGTCATAGACATTTCCCATCATCTCATTGTGATAAACATGTCCCAACACCACAATGTCATGCCCATTTCCCAACGTTGCATTGGGATGAACATCTCTAAATGTCAAACTCTTTATTTGATGAACATTTCCCATTGTCACAATCTGACAAATATTTCCCAACATCACATTGTGATGAAAATTTCCGTCGCAATGTCACGGGCATTTCCCATCGTTGCATTATGATGAACATGTCCCAACATCGTAATGTCACAAAAAATTCCCATCATCGCAACATTTCCCAACGTCACAATCTAGCGAATATCTCCCAACGTCACATTTTGATGAACATTTCCCATCGTTGCAACCAGTAATGTCACAAACATTGCCCAAATGTGACGCGAATGACCAAACCTCAGTATGTGATAAACTTTATCCTTTGTCACCTTGTGACAAAAATCTCCCAACGTCACAATGTGACAAACATTCCACTGTCATAACATTTCCCCAATCACTTTCTGAAGTCACAATGTGTCAAATGTCTATCCTAACATTGCCCCAATCACTTATTGAAGTCACAATGTGTCGAGTGTTTCCCATCATAGCATTGTGTTCAATATTTTCCAACATCACATTGTGATGAATATTTCCCATCGTCACAATGTGGCGAACATGTCCCAATGTCGCATTGTGATCAACATTTCCCAATGTCACATTCTTACGAAAATTTTGCCAACATCACAGAGTGGAAAACATTTCCTAATGTCACAATGTCATGAAAATTTACCAACGTCACAATGTCACAAACATTTCCCATCGTCGCATTGTGATAAACATGTCCCAACGCTACAATGTCACGCCCATTGCCCAATGTCGCATTGGGATGAACATCTCTAAATGTCAAACTCTTTATTTGGTGAACATTTCCCATTGTCACAATCTGACAAATATTTCCCAACGTCACATTCTGATGAAAATTTCCCTACGTCGCAATGTCACGAACATTTCCCATCGTTGCATTATGATGAACATGTCCCAACATCGTAATGTCACAAAAATTTCCCATCATCACAACATTTCCCAATGTCACAATCTAGTGAATATCTCCCAACGTCACATTTTGATGAACATTTCCCATCGTTGCAACGAGTAATGTCACAAACATTTCCCAAATGTGACGCGGATGACCAAACCTTAGTATGTGATGAACTTTGTCCTTTGTCACTTTGTGACGAAAATTTCCCAACGTCGCAATGTGACAAACATTCCACTGTCCTAACATTTCCCCAATCACTTATTGAAGTCACAATGTGTCAAATGTCTATCCTAACATTTCCCTAATCACTTATTGAAGTCACAATGTGTCGAGTGTTTCCCATCATAGCATATTGTTCAATATTTTCCAACGTCACATTGTGATGAACATTTCCCATCGCCGCAATGTGACGAACATGTCCCAATGTCGCATTGTGATCAACATTTCCCAATGTCGCCATATTACGAATATTTGCCAACATCTCAGAGTGAAAAACATTTCCCAATGTCACAATCTCACAATTTGACGAATATTTCCCATTTACCAACGTCACAATGTCACAGACATTTTCCATCGTCGCATTATGATGAACATGTCCCAACGCCGCAATGTCACACCCATTTCCCAATGTTGCATTGGGATGAACATCTCTAAATGTCAAACCCTTTATGTGATGAACATTTCCCATTGTCACAATTTGACAAGTATTTCCCAACGTCACATTCTGATGAAAAATTTCCCTGCATCTCAATGTCATGAACATTTCCCATCGTCGCAACATTTCCCAATGTCACAATCTAGCAAATATCTCCCAACGTTGCATTCTGATGAACATTTCCCATCATTGCGACAAGTAATGTCACAAACATTGCCCATCGTCGCGACATTTTCCAGCATCACAATCTGATAAATATTTCCCAATGTCGCATTCTGACGAACATTTCCCAACATCACAATGCCACGGATATTTCCCAATGTCGCAATGTAATGAACATTTCTCATCACCGCATTTTGGCGAACTTT
>ML780353.1:323146-373188 GCA_009831015.1 Picea engelmannii
GGGATGGAAAGCTTATTATGGGCTTGAAAACAATTGTAAATCAACTGATCTTTGGAGTTGGGATAAGAAGAAACTCCTCTTTGAGACTCTTGTTACACCTGTTATTCTTTATGGATGTGAATTATGGGGCTGTAGTATCTCTCGTGAATCCTGAAGAAAGATAGAGAAAATACAAAAGAATTTTATAACCTATAATCTCAATATTAAAGAAAATACACCCTATCCCATCCTCCTCATAGAAAAAAGCCTCTCCCCCATTGAGAGCATGGTTATGACTTGATACCTAATGTATAAGAACAAGTTAAACAACATGGAAGACAAGAGACTACCTAAAATTGCTTCAAAATCAAGTCATAACCACCATTGACTCAAGCGAGGATGGCATAAAGATGCCCGGTCTTGGCTAAACTATTGGGGAATCATGGAAGAAACCGTTTTGCATAATAAAGATACTATTAAAAAAAACGTCAAATCAAAATTCAAGGAAAAAATGTGGTGTGATAAAGAGTTAGAGGGAAAAAAAATTAAGGTATTATAAAGATGAAATCAACCCTAATCTAGAAGATCAAAATTATCTCTCTTTTGCCAAGTGTAAAGAAAAAAATAAGCATTGCTAAGATAAGAACAAATTCTCACGAGCTCCCTAGTGAAACTGGGCGTTGGTCAATTCTTAAAACGCCATGGGATGAAAGAGTGTGTCACCTTTGTGACACTAAGAAGGTTGAAGATGAAAAACACTTTCTCTTAGATTGTCCAACCTATACCCATATTAGATCTCATTTTCAAAATATTGATCACACTACCAACCTTGCTAACCTCTTAACTCAACAAAAGTATGGTGATCTTGGAAAGCTTCTCTTAATGATTTTCGAGCACAGAAACAAAATTCTAAGGAATCACAAATAATCACTTATCCTCTTAAGGTCCGATAGACCAATTAGGTCTTAGTGGAGGTTAATCATCATCATCATCATTACCTTATCCCTATGATTTTGATTTTTTCATTTTTAAATTAGTTTGATTTTGTTGATCTAAATGGAACATAATCATATTTTTATCATTTAGATTTTGATTTCTTTTATATTGATTCTTTATAACATATTTATAGTTAATTAATCATTTTTTATTTCTTTGTTTTTTTAATATAAAAGAATAATTTCTTTTTAACTTAGATTTTTTTTATCTTCTTTAACAAATTAAAATTTAATGATTTTATAAACTTTCCATTTAAAATAATTTCAAATTAAACTTATGTTGTATGAGTAACAAACAATACTTAAACTTATACATTTGAAGATGAGTATTAGTTCTTGTTTTTTCTTTTGGTTCTACTTTAAAACCATCATCATAATGTTAAACAGAATTAGTTTTTATTTTTGGTTTTACTTTAAGACATCATCAAATATATAAAGAGAATTATAATTCTTATTATTTTTTTAAATTTTTTTATTTTATAAAAATGAAATTCTTAAAAATGTTATATTATAATATATGAAGTGTTTTTTAAAAAGATTAAAAAATAATTAATTATATCAAATACATATTTATTATAATGGTATTTATCACAACACATGTTTTAATGATATTTAATAAAGAAAGTTGAAATATTATATATATTGATTCTATTAATTTTAATTTAATTAATTGAAAGTATATTATTCTAAATAGTAAAATTAATATTGATAAAATAAAAGGAATTCTTAATTCTCAATATCTCTATAATGAAATTATAGAGTCTTAGGGTGAGGAGATTATCATATAGCATAGAGGAAAAAATGAAGCAACCTTTGAGTGGGGCTTGGGGAAATTTGCAAGGATTGCACATAGCTTGAATGGGCGTAATGGTTATGAACATTTTTTTCCTCTTAAGAAGGTACAAGTTCAAATCGAGAGGAAGTGACCTTAAAAACATATTAAATATACCTCCTTAGAGGAGGGGTGACCTTAAGAGAAGTTTGCTTGGATATACTCTTGGATTACCAATTTCCCATTGAACTAACCCCAAAATAAATTGGAATAGTTAGTATTTTCTTTTTCTTAAAATAAAATACTTAAAAGAATTTCACATGATTATTAAAAACTATTTGTTAAACTTTATGAGGTTAAATAAAAAAAATATATTAAATACTTAAGATCTCCATAATGAAATTATTTAATGAGATTTGAACTAACTCAAAAAAAGAAAAAAACTTTATAATTAATCAATTTCTAAAATTTAAGAAACAAAGAAAGAAATTGAGAATGCAAATTTCCTTAACATGTTTTTGAAAAATCATAATTAATTAATACTTTCATAAATCATGATCATGATTAATTGATACTTTCATTTTCTTCATCTTAGTTAAATATAAAAATCACATTTTTATATATATTAATAGTTTTTTTTCACCAAATAGATTTTCCTAATAATAAAAATCCCAAACATTATTTATTTAATTGAAAATAATTACATAACTCTTCAATAAATCTACTATTTCCTAATATTAAAAACCCATACATTATTTATTTAATTGAAAATAATCACATAACTCTTCAATAAATCTACTATTTCCTAATATTAAAAACCCATAAATAATATGAACATTATTTATTTGATTGAAAATAATTACATAACTCTTCAATAAATCTAAAAAATTATGCAACACTTGCACAATTTAAACTGTGGAAAGGTTTAGAGGTATAAATCGATATTTTTTTTTTTTAAGTAAAAAGAGTAGATCCTGTTATATTATAAAAAAAGAAGATACAGAAGTCATCTTGACTGCCAACTGTCCTGCCTGTGCAGGAAACCACGGCAGTTGGACAATCTGGCCTTGTGACAAGTTATACATATTAGTGCCCTGCCCGAGGGAAACCAGGGCTGTAAAGTTATAAAGGTTTGAGACATGAACCATAAGAAAACTAGAGTGGCAAAACTAATCAAACTTAACTTAGGCAGCAAGAGTAAATCTAACCAGTAGTTCCATAATTCCTCTGTCGCCAGCCTGCCGGGAGCGAGTATGCTTGAGCACACGTTGGGCATTGTCGCTTCGGGGTGCTCCTGGAGTAAGCTGTAAAAAGCATGTCGAGACGCTGATCCATTCTGGCTAAGAGGAATGCGTGGTCGTCCATGAGGTGCCGGAGCTCAAATATAAGAGATAGGTACCTGGGATCTTCTGCAGAATGGTGGTCTGGTTCTCCTCTGGCGTATCTCTCGCGTTTGCTGGAATCCTCCGCTGCTTCGGATGTCGGCCGGTCAAGCTTCTCTTTTCCTCTGCTGTCCTCGGGGGGGATGGTCTCTTCCACCAGGCATGGCGGGTAGAGGTCCTCATCCGTGGGTTCATTGAGATCCCACCTGGCAGTTTCGTGCTGAGGCTCGGGTTCCATCTGTTTGGCGAGGGAGACGAGGTATTGCTGTGCCTCCTCCCAACTGAGTTCTTCGATGATAGCTATGGGTGGCGAGCGAAGCTTTTGCTTACGCCTGGTCGTGGCTAATTGGAGAGCTCGTTCGAAGTGTTTGATGCGTTTCCTCCGGGACTCTGCTCTGTACCAAGCAGCACCTCGCCGTGATTTTCCCTGGAGCCGCGGCATTGCTTGGACCTTTGTCTGTGCGGCAGCGTCACAACCAGGCTTTGGCGGGGGTGAAAAATTGAGGATAAGCCAAATGAACACTGCGGAGAGCCGAATTCCCTTACCACTATTCATTCTTCCGTGAATGCTGCCAAATTGAATGCCCGTCTCGTCCATTAATGGAGAGCTGTGAGTGCGGTGGGTTGAGGTACGCTCCCCTCGCGCGAGAGGGCGCATCATCGGTGGTTGCTGGGTGTAAACCATGGGCATTTATTGCTCGGTGGGAGTTCGTCGGTCGATGCCATGGGTAGGCGTCCATGTCACCCCATCCGGGGAGGTATAAATCGATATTGACATTGGCCAATTTTTTAATTAATTATTCTTTTTAAACATATAAGCATTTTATAATTTTATAATATTATCAAAATCAAAATGATTCCAACTTTTGAATCAAGAATTTTGTATGAACACGTAAACTGAACTATCAACTATCAATAAACAGTATTTTATACGATCACGTAACTTATTAGTCGAAAATACATTTCTTTCATATTGCGTCATGAACATTGCGTCATGAATGATGAGATCTAAAGGACATGTACTTAATCTGAAAATGAACAAAGCTAAGTTGCTCTCAAAATTATGTATTCCAAGAAGGTTATAGCAATTTCAATCTATCTCTAAATATAATTAATGGGAGAAAATGGTCAAAATACGAAGGATATCCCTCGCCCTTGTAGATCTGGTGGACTTATTGGGCGATCTTCAACAGGATGTTAGATCGTTTTGATTTACCGTTTGGCCAATAAATAAGACGCTTGGACTGTTGCTTATGGCTTCAAATTTCAGTGATAAATCCTCGAGAGCGGAGGTTTTTTTCTAGGGCGCAGTTTCCGCTTACGTGCCGTTTCCAAACGTATCATCTATAGAAAGGAGAAGGGAAATGAAAGTAAGAAGCGAATACCTAAAAGCTCTCATAAAACCAGCTACAGCGATGTTTCGGGTAATCAACCAGCGAACGAATCTAGTGCATATACGGAGGTAGTCTGTGTGCGGCTATTGTGGAAAATATTGATGTTGTGTCTGTGGATGTGACTAGCACAGCCACATAATTGTGGAGCCGAAGGCACAACTCTGGCTGTGATGTGACTAGCACAGCCACATAATTGTGGCTGATGAAAAGGCATATCTCATTTGCAAATAAACTTTAATTTTTTTTAGTCCTATATTATTTACCATCAAACTTTAATTAATATATTAAAATACAAACAAACCCTAATTTTTTTTATAGAAACCTTAATTAGAGTTTTAAAATGAAATAGTATGATACAAAACTGAGCTGCCACATAATCCATGCGATTTAATCCATACAGATATGTAAATGGTCAGTTAGTCTCGCATTGCACTGAGTTTACCAGAAAGGACGGAGAACGACATAAAAAAATTACTGAAAAAATGGTAAAAATGGTAGTACAAAAAAGATTAATCTACAAACTATGAGTAGCTGCCAAGCCATTGATACAAAAAAACCGAATACATTTTGAACTTTCGTCGGCGAATTCTTATTGCCTTACGACATCATCTCAAGGACCTTCCGTCCTAAACAATGCAGAGCCTTCCACCAGTTTCCCAAGGAAAAATACTGAAGAGATAGAGGTTGAAATGAATACAATCTCATATCTGCATGAAGATATTTCGTCTCTGATATCTATGCAATTTAATTACAAAATTCGGTTCACATTCCAATATGTGTAATCTAGACGTAGTTACGGTACACATCCCAACAGTTATGGTTCATATCTCATATCTGCTCGGTTCATATCGGTTCACATTCACATTCCAATCGGTTCACATTCACATTCATATCAGTTCATAGTTACGGTTCATATCGGTTCACATTCCAACACTTGTAATCTAAACGTAGTTACGGTGCATACTTGCAACAACAGCATTGCATAGATATTAATTCAACATAGTTACGGTGTATATTTGTAACAAAAGTTTTGTATAGATATTAATTTTCGTTAATTATTTTAACGTGGTAATTATATGGGTTTATAGTAATTTCTTAATATGATTAGGTAAATGTGAAAAAGTAAACATGTTAACGCATGCATTTATAAATGTAAGGAAGTTATGAACACTAAATATCATTCATTGATTTAGGAGGACGACTAAGAATATGCCAGTGTCTTTAATTGTTGGCCTAAGATTAAGATTTAAGGTTAAAAGATCATTAAATATGCCCAATGTCAATAAGTGTACACCTTTCAAAGTAATTATATAGCAAAAGTCAATGATATCCGTGAAAACGGACTTAACTTTTTAACTCTAAAACATCTCGAGTACACGAAACTTCTCGAATTTCTATTGAGAATATGTTAACCAAGCAAATCTGTTTTTAAAGAAAAAAAAAAAAAAATGTATAATGACTTCACAGTTGCTTATATTAATCTTAACCATATATAATGCTCCCAACAAAAAAGGAAAACTTTTTTGTTAGAGTCAAATTTGTAAATGTTTTTGTTAGAGTCAAATTTGTAATGAATCCAAGTACATCACAACATCTTATGGATTTAAATTTGAAAATTTAAATGTTTTCTAAATTGAAGCTTTTGAAATTAATATATGGTTTGTGAACATTAAAACTAATTTGTAATAAATAGTGTTATTTCGTTATTTTTTTTTTAAATAATTGATTAATGTTGAAATTTATATTTAGTTATATATTTGTTGTTGCAAATTTTAAAAAATATTAATAAGTGATTTTTGTTTCAAGAATTCATTGTGTTCGATATGTAATTTAAAATAAATAAACTATATGATGAGGATCTAAAAAAATATTGTATCATACTTGTTATTATTATTTTAAATAGGTATATTTTTTCAACATATTAATATTTCAATAATATTTATACAACTTTGTTTTATCAACAAATGTTTTTCTCGAGTTTATGTAAACTCAAAAACTACCCTTTTGAGGAGGAAACATCCACTCTCTCACATGCTTTTTAATTTTTTTTGTTATGTATTTTATATTACTAATTATTCTTCATGGGTTTTAGTGTGGAAAAAAAATACAAATTGTGAAAGAGAATAAAACAAAAATACAATATGAAAGCATCAACTCACTGCCTGATATGGAAGAGATGAAGAGGTTTCACCACGTGGAACTTGCAACTATAGAAAATCTTATAGAAAGGGAGCAAGATTTTGTTTTTTAAGCCCTTGGTCAAGCATTATAGCTCAATTGAGGTTTTACTAAAACCTCAATAGGGTGCTTATTATAGAATTTTCGGGGACCTTGATCCAGGGTTTATTAAACCCTCCATCAAGGCCTTGCTAGGTTAACAAAAAGTCTTAATTGAGGTATAGTTCTTCGTCAAGGTATTAAGATTGATACAGCTATAAATCTCATTAATAGTCATTAGAGACATTTTGAGGTCTAAAAATGGTAAAAAAATAAAATAATATGGCTAAAATAATAATACAAGAGTTATTAATTTTCAAAGGAAAAGAAAGAAAACTACAAATTTTTAATCATATTTTCATCTCATCTACTTAGAGGTTTATTAAAATTTCAAGTGTATGCACTCGTTGGATGTAGAATTACATTATTCATACAATAAGTACCCACTTTGCATACTTTTGATAGACCTGTAGTGAGATAAACTAACAACCAACAAGTGCCTACATGTTATGCACCAAACAACCACAATAACATCAGAGAGAGAGAGAGAGAGAGAGAGAGAGAGAGAGAAGTACTTCCATGCCTTGATAAAGATAAAGTAATGGATGTGAGGCCTCTTCGAGGGGGAACCTCCTTTTACAATTAAACAAATGTACAAGATGAGATGATCCTAAAACTAGGTCTCATTCGTATATATATAGGAGACCAAGGATACAATTACAATTAAAAGGTCTAGCCAACAATACTAATATAACAATAAATGTAAAACAACTCAATATCTAGGGCTTTGTCTAGTGGATTAACATGCCCCAAAATAAGAAATTGTTGGTTGTTCTCAAGAAACATATTGGATATATTTTTCATGGGACTGCAATAAAATGAAGGGAATCCGCCCTTCCATATGCACCCATCACATATACATTAAATAAGACTACAAACCAATTAGGCAACCTCAGAGAAGAACAAATCCTACATGACATTGTCAAGAAAGATTTGCAAAAACTTCTAGATGCTATATTTATTTACCCAATTTCTAATAGTGAGTGGGTTTCATCCTTATTCATTGAACCAAAGACGAATGTAAACTAGAGAATATGTGAAAAATACAATGAACTAAATAAATCCACTAGGAAGGACCATTTTCCCTTTCCTTTTATTGACCAAGTCCTAAATGTCTTAGAAGGGAAAGCATACTTCTAGTTTCTAAATGGATTTAGTGGGTATAGTCATATATAAATAAGCCCTGAAGATCATGATAAAAATACCTTTACCTACACTTGGGGTTCTTTTTTCTACAAGATCCTTCCATTTGGTCTATGCAATGCTCCAACTATTTTCCAAAGGGTTGTACTCAACATCTTTTCATATCTCATACATGACATAGAAGAGATCTACATGGATGAATTCGCACCCTATGACAACTCTTTTAAAAAATAATTAACCAATTTTGATAGATCCTCCAAAGATGTGAAGAAATGAACCTCTCCCTTAGCCATGAAAAATGAAATATGCTTATGAATGATAGGGTCATTATCAAACACCACTTATCTTACAGAGGAATTGAGGTAGACCAAAACAAGGTAAACATCATCAAACCTATGCCTACCCCTCTAAAACAAAAAGATGTCAGAAGCTTTCATGAAGGATTTTAGCTAGTTATATTTCCCTATGTTTTCTTTACTGTCTAAATACATAGACTTATGTTGGACATCGCAATGTCAAAATGAATTTGAAGGTATCAAAGAAAAACTTAGAACAACCCCTATTCTTCAAGTTCTCAAATGGAATCTTCCCTTCCATATCCTTACTAATGCTTCAAACAAAGAAATAGGAGTAGTTTTGGGTCAAAAAGAAGATAGAAGCCTTATACAATTTATTTTTGTAGAAAAAAGTTATATGGTGGAGAGATGGACTACATAGTTACTGAATATGAATTCCTTGCAATGGATTATGCTCTCAAAAAATTTAAGCATTGTGTCACTAGATATAAAGTTTTTGTACACACAATTTATTCTTCCATTAAGTATTTAATGAAAAAACCTGATATTAATGGGAGAGGAATTATATCAATTTTGTTGTTACAACAATTTGATCTAACCATCCTTGACAAGCCAAGAAGGAAAATGTTGCATAATTTTTTATCAAGGCTAGCAAATCCTATAGATAAAGACAAGGTAGGTGATCACTTTCTAGATGAGAACCTTTTTCAATTTCAGTACAAACCTTGTGGTTTGTTGATGTAGCCAACTAATTGACAACGGGGAGGTTTCCTCATTATTTTTCCTACAAGGAAAGATGCAAGACAATAGAAAAAGTGCAACATATGGCTACATTGTATGATATTTATTCAATCTTTGAATAGATCAAATCCTAAGGAGACGTGTAAGGGAGGATGAGGTGCATGACATCCTCCACGAATTCCATGGTGAACCATATGGAGGACACTATGCAACAAATATGATAACCTATAAAATATTGCGGGATAGTTACTATTTACATACCCTACATAGGGATTCTCAAAAAAAATCTCTTACTATGATGAGTGTCAAAGGATGGAGAAACCCAAAAAGAGAAATGAAATTCCCTTGCAGCCCCAAGTCTCATTGGAAACTTTTGATAAGTGGGGCTTGGATATTGTGGGGCCTATTTCTATTGGGAAATCCCCTTAAATTGGGTCTAAGGAATAGGCAGAGTGATAAGTCCCTTAAAATAATAACTTATCTCTAATCTACCCCAAAACAATCTAGACTAAGTGATAAGAGAGAGAATAGAAGGTTAAGAAGAGCACATTGAATCCTTTCGGTTGATGTAGACCTCTTCCACTTGCTATCGCCTCTTAGATCACATATCTCCTCACAAAGCTAGCCTGTAATATTGTAGTAACACAACACAACATCATATACGATATCTAGTAATCACTTAAAAACCTAAATACAGATATAAATGATCAAATAGACAAAGAACTTGTACACATAGGTTTTGGGACAAAGATAATATCTTGTATTCATATACAAGTTGAAAGGTTACAACCTTTTCTTGTGGACACCTCTCTACGAACCAAGTCTGGGATCCTCTGTCATGACTCCAAGTGCACCAATCCCAGATAGAATTCTCACAACCAACATACCAACATGGGAAGAAGGAATGGTTTCATAGGGAGAATGAATTGAAGGGAAAGTTGAGGATAAAACTCAGAGCAAGATGCAAGACTTGAGAAATGAGAGGGAAAGGATTTTGACAGAGTTTTCTTATCTCCTTGTTCATATGTCTAAATGACTCCCCTAAACCTATTTTTATATGAGAAAAAGATGATTATTGAGTTTGGGGATGGGCTACAAGAGGTAAAATGGTTAGGAAACCCTTCATAGCCTGTAAACTCCACTGAAATACACACAAATTTATATATTTTTCATTTTTTGGAAGTAAACACGAGCTAACTAGCATGCAACATGCGTATGTACACGGGAACATTAGCATATTAATACATTTAATACATTAATAAAGAAGTAAATGCATTGATAAATAAAAAACATTTAATACATTAAATGCATTAATAAAAAAACATTTAATACATTAAATGCATTAATAAATACATTGATGTAGTACATTAATAAAGAAGTAATACATTGACCTTATTAGTAATACATTATTAAAGTATTAATGTAATGTCAAAATTAAAGTGCTAATATATTAATGTATAATGTAACATATTAAATTAATAATATATTATTAAAGTAATAATACGATAACAAATTCATTATTAAAGTATTAATACCTTAATAAATACATTATTAAAGTAACAATACATTAATAATAAATTATTAAAGTATTAATACATTAATTAACAATCAAAATGGTTGATTATGGTTGACCATGAAAATTGGTTAACTTTGGTAGACCTTGGTTGACTTTGGGAAGGAAAGGTTGACTATGGTTGATCGTTGTTGTCCTTCACCATGGTTGAACATGGTTGACTATGGTTGTCTTGGATTTATTATAGGTTACCACGGGCATGGATGACCTTCATTAACCATGTGGATCTGATTATGGTGGGCCACGTTGATTATGTTTAACCATAGTTTACTATGCCTTTACTGCATTGCAATGGTCATCATGTTTTGTTCATCACATTGAGACATAAGGTTTGTTCGTCACTTTTTGACATCAACTTTTGTTTGTCACATGACATCGTAAAGTTATGGTCATCAAATTACAAAAAATATTTGTTTTTTGTAACATTATGGCGTTGGAATAGGTTTGTGAAAGTCCGATAGTGGGTTATGTTCATCACATTGTGAATGTAGGGAAATGTTCATCTCATTGCAATGTTGATATATTTTTGTCATATTGCGACATTCAGTTGTGTATATCACATTGCGTCAATGGGTTTTTTTTGTCCCGTTGCAACATTTGGAAAGGTTATGGTCATCAAATTACGACGAACGATTTTTGTTTGTATTAATACATACATTAATAAAATTGGTTGATATAAATTAAAATGTTAATAAAGTATTAATACATTAATAAAGTAATATGTTTAATAAAATAGTAATACATTACTAAAGTATTAATACACTATTACATTAATGTAATGTATAAAGTAAAGTATTAATTTACATTAATGTATAATGAAACTTATTAATTAATTGATACATTAATAATGTAATGCATTAATTAATTAATACATTTGTACAATAGTAGTTAATACATTGCTAAAGTATTAATACAGTAATAAAGTAATACATTATTACATAATAATACAAAAAACATACATTTAATACATTAAATGCATTAATAAATATATTACTCAAGTCTTAATACAATGATTTAAAGTAATACATTAATAAATACATTATTAAAGAATTAATACCTTAATAAATACATTATTAAAGTAGAAATACATTATTAAATTATTAGTACATTAATTGACAATGACCATGGTTGACTATGGTTGATCATAACCATTGTTTCTTATGGTTGACCATGACCATGGTTAACTTTGTTAGACCTTGGTTGACTTTGAGAAGGAAAGGTTCACTATGGTTGATCTTGAATGTTCTTCACCATGGTTGACTGTGGTTGACCAATACCATGGTTGACTAAGGTTTCCAAGGGTTTATTATGGTTGACCATGTGGATTTGATTATGGTGGGCCATGTTGATTTTGGTTAACCATACTTTATTATGGCACTACTGCATTGCAATGCTTAGCATGTTTTGTTCGTCACATTCTAACATCAGGTTTTTTTTCGTCACATTGTGACATCAATGTTTGGTCGTCAGATGACATCGTAAGGTTATGGTCATTAAATTATGATGAAGGGATTTTTTTTTTCACATTCTGGCCTTGGAATAGGTTTGTTAGAGTCTGACAGTGGGTTATGTTTGTCACATAGCGATGTCGGGAAATGTTCGTCTCATTGCAATGTTGGTCTATATTTTTCACATTGCCACATTGGGTTGTGTACACCGCATTGTGAAAATGGGTTGTGTTTGTCCCATTGCAAAGTTTGGAAATGTGTGTGACAATGCAACGTGAGGCTATTTGTATCACATTTCAAAGCGAGAATACGTTCGTCACATTGAGATGACAGGGCTATGTTCATCACATTGTGACGCCCATTTATGTTCATCACATTGCGAAGAAAGGGCTATGTTCGTCACATTGCATCGTCTATATATATTCATCAAATTGTGATGTTCGTATATGTTTGTCACATTGCGACGTACCTATGTTTGGTAGATTTCAACATTACTATGTTCGACACATTGCAACGTTTGGAAATGTTTGACACATTTTGACATATGGATATTGCGTCACATTGCAACGTGAGAAAATATTTGTCACATTGCGATGATAGGGAAATGTGTGACACATTGCAACATCTATTTATGTTCATCACATTGGGACATATCTATATGTTTGTGACATTGTGACGTCCATATATGTTTGTCACATTGGGATGTATGTATATGTTTTTCACATTGCGACATTGTCACATTACTATGTTCAACACATTGGGTTGTGTACATCACATTGTGACAATGGGTTGTGTTCATCCCATTGTGATGTTTAGAAATGTCTATCACAATGTGATCCATAAGTATCTCAGTGGCCACCCACCTTTTCCAACTGGATTAAAACAACTTTTTTGGAAACTTACTATTTTTAGCATTTTTTCGGGTCCCAAATTTTTGGGGCCATTCTTAGGGCCTGAACAACGTTTTTTCATGGTTGGGAATGTCAATGATAACCAAAGTCTCTAATTGATCCCCCTAGATGAATATCCTCATCAATATATTTCCAACTAGCTATCGTGCGCCCTAAACAGAGATCGTATACAAAAGTTACGACCTCGGGAAGTTGATGTACTAACTTACCCCAATAGGGAACACGTGAATTTTGGCGCTTCATATCCTAGGGTTAGGTTTTTGGATGTATAGGGTTTTGGAATTCATGTTTATTGTAAAAATTCCTTCAGAACCTCATTTTACTCATGTTCTTGCGAATGAGCGTAGTCGTCACATCTCTTCTTAGAGATAAGATGCCACCATTCTAGCAAGTTTGTTTTCAGTATGCATTTTATATTTTTCAACATATTTATTATTTAATACAAGTCAAGTTTTACTGTATCTTTGTTATTGTTCACTCTATCTCTATGTTAATATTATAAATTTGTGGTTTCATTTCGTTCCTCTCATAAATCCAGATCAGTGGTATCAGAGTGGTCTGTTCCTTATCGTTTTTTTAATGCATGTCCTAGACACGGTCAGGGTATAGAGAGTTGGGTCTCGAGCTTATTTCTCTTGAGGAAAACTACTCTCGCATGCCCAAGAAACCATCCATAGCAGGTGAAAATAAAGATGATGGGATAGGAGATCCTTTCAAAATGTTGCTCGAGGAATCCCTTGAGCGACAAAGGAGCGAGATGATGTACAAATTTTCACAAATCCTTCAACGACTCCCGACATGCAACACATCCACCTCAAGAAAAGGCACCACCCGCTTCAAGGTACAAATCAATTTTGATATTCTTATATTTTAAGGTCAAATAGATGCAGTTTCCATAGATAAATGGTTAAACATTCTAGAAGGGTATTTTTATGTCCACAACTTTTTCGATAAGGAAAATATTACATTTTCACTCCTCAAGGTCGTCCCCCATGTCAAAGATTGGTGGGAGACTTTCTGTGAGAAAAATGAAATAGAGGGATCCACATTATTTGCATTTTCACCCACTTTGGGTTCCCTCGAGGAAGTTATTACGGAACAAGACTATCCTATTGGAAGTTATGACTACTTGTATACAAGATGGACCACAGTGTGACATGAAAGAGACCAAACAGTGCAAGAGTTCACCAATGTCTTCCATACCTTTCACACCAAGTTGGGTATCAAATATTTTGAGAAACATCTGGTGCTCAATTACCACGACAGTATGCATAGATACATCCAAACAGAAATGGAGTTTTTGGATATCTCATCCTTGTGTGCGGCCTATGAATATACCGTCAAAATTGAGCAAAATCTTGAACAAAAGACACGACAGTTTGGGTCTGAGAACCCCTCATAGGAGAAGTAGGGGAAGGTAAGCCCCCAACCCATAGAAAAAAGGACAGATCAAAGATGGGAAACCTCAGGAAAACTAGTGCAAGCCACAAGCAAAGAAGGACAATGGGAAGACGAAGAAAGATACTAGGAAGTGGTGCAACTTCCATAAGAGACCATGTAATAACACTGTTGATTGTTTCTCAAATCAGTCGTTGGTGGCTAAGGTAAAAGCCTATGAATCAAATGTGGGTTTCGACTCTGATGCAGAACGAACCCAGTGCCACCATTTCTACCACCAAGATCCAGCTCGACGAACATGATGAGCCAGAGGAAGGCGAGTGCCTCTTTCATTCAAAGATGTGGGTGAAAGGCACTCCACTGCACTTCATCGTTGATAGTGGTAGCCAAAAGAAACTCATTATAGCAGAGGTTGTCAAGAGGCTATCCCTACCGACAACTCTGCACCTACAACTGTACACCATCGGATGGCTTCATCAAGGAAGTGATCTTTGTGTCAGCCAACAATGTTGTTTGTTGTACAACATCAAGCCATTCAAAGATGAAGTGTTGTGTGATGTTTCTCCCCTTGAAGTTTGTGATGTTATTTTTGGAAAAACTTATTTATAGAAATGTCATGTTGTATATGAATCTAGGCCTTGCGGTCTTATTATTACTTTAAACATGAAATTTTTGATCCAGGTGGATTTTGGTGGCCACCCACTTATTCCAACTAGCTCCTTTTGACATTTTTAGTTCAGCATGTTCTTCTGTAATTATTTGTAATTGTGGTTTCTACACTTTCGGGGTTGTCTAAATCCCTACACAACTACTATATGTATATTGGTGGCCTCCCACCTAATCCAACTGGCTTATTTTTTAAAATTTCATTTCAATACATCTTTCTGTACTTCTGTTGGCACAGGGGCAGACTCAAGGTTCAATGCTTCAGCAGCGCACCAACAAAACCCTAACTACCGACCCTTTCGGCAACACCTGCAAAGTAGATGAAGTCTCACCCGAGGTAGAGGTAGGGGTGGTTGCAGGACTTAGATGTCTACAACCTAGCTGGGACACAGATCTATGATTATAATACCTTAGTAGAGAACTTAGCAATTATCCCTTACTCACATCGCAGATTCAAGTCCTAATTACAGAATAGCGTCGTATTCAACTAGATCTAGCACTTCCAAGCACTTAGCACATAGAAACAAATCAGATCTAGCATTCATTCAAATTACTAAGCACTAATCTATTACATCTAACATATATCATTGTACTAAGCATACATCACATCAATAACATAACAACTATAATACACACAACAACCACAACACATGATATACGTGGTTCACCCTAGCGTGGGGCTACATCCACCAACTCTTCTCTTCTTTAATATCTTCTCTCAATATTCTACAAGCACAGAGCCACATGAACCCACTCCACATAGGATAGGAGATCTGTATGCACATCACCAGATCCTCCTTCCCCGAGCTAGGTTTAAGCAAAAAGACTTCTTACAATCACTTGCACTTAGATCTGCAAGTTCTTAACACACAATAAGCACACAACCTTTGAAATCACATAGATCAAACTATAACACTTAGGATCTTGGCCTCATTACCCTTAGAACCCCCTTACTTACATTGCCTAGCTTTCTGTTTATACATTAAAAAATGGGCCTAACCATGGGTAAACCCATGGGTCGACATCCCATACCTGTTACATAAACCCTAAACTGAAAAATGCCCTAAGAAGGGGCCGATATCCCGTGATCTTCGCTTCTCCTTGCGCTTTACTTATGACCAGCCTGTCGAAGTCCCAAAATTGGTCAAACGTGACCCAAGTTCACCAAAACTTGGTCAAGGGCCAACAGACCCCCAACACTCACCTGTGACTCGTCCTAAGTCACTTTTATATGGGTAACTCTGCCTCAAATGCCTCAATCTTGGCTCGATCTGCTTCAACCTATTGCCTCTCCAAAGCCTCCTTCTCGGAAAAATCCTGAATGACCTTCTCAATGATAGGTCCTTCCCATCATTGTTCAACTGAGGTGACTACTTGTTCTAGCTGTGCACCTTGTCCTACAATTTCCTCAAAAAGAGTGCAAGTTGCATCCTTCACTAGCTGGAGTTGTTGGGTCACTTCCATGACCTTACCTTGAATGGCATGGGCCTGCTTCTGAACCATCCGCTGTTCCTGGGCTCTTTTCATCCTCTCGACCGGTGATAGTAGCTTCAAATGTGCTTGCATTATTGTTGCTTGTTGTTTTTCCTTCTGGAGATGTGACTCCAGTGTCCTGAGCTCAGGGTCCTATGCAAGGCACTCGTAGGTCTGCACACTTGGACTGCTGAGTTTTTTGCATTCCAAGGCTAGTGCCTTGATTCTCTTAGCTGTGCTCCTCGTGGTTTCTTCTCTTAGATCTCGAACTTCCTATGGAGTGCTTGGCACTGCTTGTAACTGTAGTTTAGCTATCCTCTATTGGAGTTGTTGAATGGATTCAACAAGATTCCCTACTTGTCTTTCTATTGGGTCTTCTTCCATCTATTCTAATCCCTTCATAGAGATAAGTCCTCTAATGACTACTTATTCAACTCCAATCTGCTCTGTGAGCAGTTCTTCCTTCTCCTTCTGGATCTACGCTCTATCCTCTAAAACCTTGGCTTGGATGTCGTCTCTTTCCTATTGCGCAACCCGACGTTGTTCTTTGGCTTCCTCTTTTGCTTGCTTTAAGGCCTTTGTGGCCTTCTCTTTTTCTTCCTGAACACGACAAAGGCAAGCTTCGGTCGCATCTGCTATTCGATGAAGCTGGGCATGTTCATCTCCCAAATCTGTTCCTTCAGATGACGGGGGTACAATAGACACTGCACAACTAGAGTGGAGGGCTTGTTGTACCCCTTCCATCTCTGCTTCAATTCTTTCATACATGGTCTCTTGTTTGGCTTCATTACATTGTAAGATATCTTCTAAGGTATCTGAGACAACGGTGATGATGAAATCTATGTCATCCATCATGAGCACATTCTGCATGTGTGGTTTAGTAGCTTTAGAATTATTTCGTGACGTAGGTTTTGTGGGGGAAACCTTTATTTTCTTGGAGGTCTCAGCTTCGTCAATAGGGTCCCTAGGCGATGTTACTTCACCTTGTTTCTGCTCGTCTTATTCTCCTTTTTCTTCTTTTTTGTCTACTTCGTCATCACCTGCCCCTTCAGGTGAGTCTGAAGAAGTCTCTTCCGATGCGTTGTTCAGCTTCTGTACCTCTTCCATTTTCTTCCTTCTTCTACTGCTGGGTGCATCATACTCTTCGCGAGTGACGAGAGGACTTCTGATTAGGTTGGGTTCAAACAATTCTTCCTTGTTGACTGGTACAAGGAGATTTGCGAGCCACTCCTTAGTTATTTCTTCCATGTCCTCCTCAGTTAGCTTGTAGTAATATTGGAGCTCTTCTTTATGCTCATCTCCTCGCGCAGTGATATAAATAAAATGTCTATCTGCATGAAAATTCACAAATGGTATGAACCTTTGCAGGGTATTCGATGTCATACGAGGGGAAGACTCAATAGCCCTCTTCAACTATAGGTAATAGGTGTGGAACACTGCGTTTGACTGCCATTGTTTAGCCATGTCGCTCGAATACCATAGCATGGTGAACTTCGCAGCTAAGGGTTCTAATGGATCAATCTCAGTGAAGGTCGTACCTTCCAACATCCCCCAAGCAATGAAGGTGATGAGGATCAACATCCAACTAAAATGGAACTCATATCCCTAATCCTGAGCTTCACAACAGTCTTTCTCTAACTGGTTGACAAGGAAGCTCACCCAGTTCATTTGTAACCCTTCCACGCATTTTCCTTCGAGGTCTACAAGAAACTCCGTGACTTACGTGGGTCTGTTCTTACTTACTAGATTACCAACAATCAACTGGAAGGCTAGGCACATTGTTCCATTCTGTATGGAGGCTACCTTGTATCCTCACTTTCCCTTTTATACATCGCCATAGGTTTCTTTGATTCTCTGTGCTAGGGCGCGATTTGCAACCTTTCCTGGATAAATATATTGTGGGTATGGTCCTTGCATTCTTAGTTCGGTGATGCTATGGATCAACACCGGATCGACAGTGATACGCCTATCCAACCACAGATAACCACCATGGAAGCATGATAGTAGGAGCTTAACGCATGTGTTAACCTCCTGATGTCTTCCAAAGTGTGGTATCTTCATCATGTTCAACATAGTGGACCTCGTGATGTCCATAGTCCACGAATGGGGGATTATATTTGACATCTTCCCCTTTGTCTTGGTCAAGTACTTGTATGGCGCAAGCATGCCATAGATCTTGCGGTCTCCTAGGTTATAGTCACTGATCTTCAACGTCGGAATCCTATCCAATTGCGGTATGACTGCGCATATCCCCTTCGAGAGGTACGCAGTAATGACTATGTAGTCAAAGTCCCTCAGGACACTGCAATGGGCAAGATAGATGGGATGAGCTTCACATTCTCTAAGTCATCATGATTCTTCATTCGTTTCTTGGTCGCAGCTCAGGATGGTCCAAATCCACGAGAAGTTGACGGGGATTCTTGCAATCCTCTCGTCGATGAGGCTTGGATGCCTGCGGACATCACTTTCTCGGCCATGAGGTGTATCAAAATATCTTCAACGGATTTTTATACTGCGCTAATTTAGTCCGACATGCACACTCGAGATATGATATCTCAGTTCGGTGAACAACACTCAATGAAACAGAATGGATGGTGAGGTCTCAATGATCACTGTGGGAAAGCAACTAGTTGTCTATGGGTTTGGATAATCACAATTTGCGAAAGTGTTCTCGGTGAAACGCTCGATGGGATAAATAGAGAACGTCGTAACAGACTCTATCAATGGGCAGGAATGCCTCAATCAATGTTATTCCATCTGTTATGGCGTGGTCCCAATGGTCCAGTGACGAACGTTTCGACAATAACTGTGTTTCTAGCCATTCTAGAGCATCGTTCTAATGGCCGGGACGCCTCCAATGGTCATATTGCTTCATCGTGAAGAAGTTCAAATCTTCATTGTTCTGATATCCTAACGAATTTCTAGTTCTGTAAACCTTCTTTCTGTGGAGTCCTCTCTTGAACGTCCTGTAACTTTTCTAACTTTGCTTTCTTCTTGTTGAGCGTTATGGATTTCTTTCCTGAAATCTAAGTCACTAGTTTCCTCTTTCCATTATCGTTCTTATCTCCTCTTGGCATGGTAAATTCTCACTATGGAGGGTATTTCATAGGGTTCAAGAGTGATACTTCTTCTCTTTCTGGGGTAGGTGCTCTACTCTCTTGTACAGACAGGTGTTTCCAGTCTTCCTGTGTCCTTTCAACTTCGATGTACAGATCTTTGGTCCTTAGTAGCTTTGACTGGTTCTCTTGTTCTTCCAGTAAGTGCGCTATTCTCCTAGCAATGAAATCTCTTAGTTCCTACTTTTTCTATTCTAGATCCTCCTCTTCTTATTCCCTTCGTATGTGATCTTTCTCAATCCAGGTTTTTCCTAGAAAAATAGCAAATGGGGCGTTGTTCTCAATAAATTTAACGATCTCAAATTCTTCTTTTGTCAAAGTGCCATGAGCACTCATAGATGTCTAGGTAAGTCTTCCACATAGGGTTATGATATTTCCTATAAATAATCATATCCCTCCTAATGAAGGAACCATAGCAGAATTTTCCAAAATTTCCCAAGTTCTTTCTGTCATTGTTGGCCCTTGACCAAGTTTTGGGATAACCTTGGTCATTTTGACCTATTTTGGGACTTCAACAGCTAGTCGAAGATGGAGCACCAAGTGAAGTGGATATCAAGGGATCTCGTCCCACTTTGGGTCCATTTTGGGTTTTTGGGTTAATGTAATGGGAAAGGGATGTCAGCCCATGGGTTTACCCATGCTTAGGCCAACTTTTGTAATGTATAAACAAATACTTAGGCAATGTAAGAATGGTCGATGTCTTAGTGCTAGTAGTTAGATCTGTGTGATCAGATGTGGATTGTAATTTCTCTGTGCATGATTGTAAGAGGCTTGCAGAGCTAAGTGCAAGTCGTTGTAAGAGGTTGTAGAAGGATTTGTGCTAAAGTGTAAGGAAGAAGGATCTAGCAGGCTGCGCAGATATTCTGTCCTATGCAAAGAATGGTTTAAGGCTCTGTGTTGTAATTGACAATTGAAGATACTAATAAAGAGGAAGAAGAGTTGGTGGACGTAGCCCTAGGGAGGGGGTGAACCACGTAAATCTGTGTGTTATGCTTTGTTATTTGGCTTGATGTGTTTATCTCTTTCTTTTCTACTTTATTTGATATATTTAGATAGATCTACTTATTCTTTGTGCTTCTTAGATGTGTATGAATGTTATATCTCATATGTATGAAGATGCTTAGTGTCGATCTACTGGATCTGATCTATTTTACTGTTGCTAAGTGCTGAAATATCTTAGATCTAAGTGAATGTTGCGATGCTCTGTGCTATCTGCGAAGTATAATAAGGGTTGAATATTGATGAATGATCAATGCTAAGTGTGTTGTAAGTGATATAATCACAGATCTATGTCCTAGCTAAGTTTGTATACACCTGAGTCTTGCAACCACCCCTGCCTCTACCCCGAGTGAGACTTCATCTGCTTCGTAGGTGTTGCCGAAAGGGCCGGTAGTTAGGGATTTGTTGGTGCGTTGTTGTAGCGTTGAACCCCGAGTCTGCCCCTATGCCAACAAATGGTTCTGTTGTCGGGACCTGAAACTGTGATTGCTAGGAACTAAGGAAGAGGAATCTTTGTGCAAAGATTTGTCCTGAAACTGTGGAATCTCTATGCGTGGATCTGTGCCCTAGGGCGCATTACTTTACTCAATCCAAGAATCTTTGTGCTAAAGAAAAGAAGGCCATATTTGAAGAAGAGAAGAAAGATCTAAACGCTTCATGCTCTAAGAAAGGTAAAAGTGGAAATTCCTGAAGAAAAGAGGTAAGATTTGTAAGCTCTGTGCTCTAATAAAGGTAAGAATAGTTAAAAGTTTTTAGATCTGAAAGCCTTGTGCTCTATAGAAGTAAGATAAGTGGAAATTTTTGTTTCTAAAGTATGGATCTAGGTATGTTTGATAGATTTTGTCCTAGCTTGAAAACTAGGGCATTAATAGATGAAAGAAGGTTTGATATGAATAGATCTGATAAGCATAATGATAGATATGTTATACCTATGCATAGAAAGAATGTTTGGACTAACAAATGGATGCAGGATCCTAGAAATATTTTTTTGCAAATTGGCCCCTATGATCCTGGTGCGAAGTACATAAGAGGCTAGGGATCAGTTACAAGAAAGAGAGGATTAACCCTCTATTAGAGTTACAGAAAACCGGGACATCTAGCTAAGGAATGCCCTGGTGGAGGACCCAGTTGTCTTTGTTGCAAAGATTTGGACCATAAAGTATTGGATTGCCCTAGAATGATTTCTAAGATTGAAAGAATCAATCTGCATGAAGAAAACCCTAAGACAGTTCCAGAGATAGCAGAACCTCAGAAATAATCAAAGAAAGTATTAATTCAAATGAAAGAAACCCTAAATGAACACTAACATGTCAGATTATCAAATATATTTAAAGAAAAAGAATGCATCGAAGTAAGGATAGGGGAATTCAACATTGATTGTGTTCTAGATGAGGAAACACAGATGAATATCATGACAGAGAGAATGTGGAAAGCTATAGGGAAGCCTGCCATGATTCCTTCACTGGGAGGAATATGACTCTTCAGAGGAAAATTGGTAAACGTATGTGGAAGGCTCACTCAGATATCTATGAATGCTAATGGAACTTCAACTGAAGAAGATTTTGAGATTATTAAATTTATTGAGGACAACGCCCCGTTTAATATGTCACTTGGAAAACCTTGGATTAATAGAGATCAAGTTAGATGGAAGGAAGAAGTAGAAGTTTTGGAACAAAAGAAACAAGAATTAAAAGATTTTATGACCAAGAAGATTGCACAGTTGATTGAAGAACAGAAGAAAATATTGAAGCTCCTTGACACTAGAGACCCCAATGTCGAAGCTGAAAGAACGTCAGAAGGCTCACAGAGGACTGAAGCACCTATGCCAGAGAAAGAAGAATTATTACCCCAAAGAGAATCTCAACAACGTGCAGTGACTATGCTAAAAGAAGATAGGAATCAGAGTGGAAAAATACAGACCGAGTTGAAGATTAATGGGAAGAAGGCTATAAAGTTAAGTAAGAAGAGGGCAAAGATTGAAAAGTTAAAGGAGATTCCAGACAGAATAACGCAGAAAGAAAACTTGCAAAATGGGAGCTTCATCGAGATATCAGAACAACGACCTATGGCACTTCATTGTGGCGAAGCAATATAGCCGTTGGACCGATATACTCATTCGACTTTCACCCCGAACGGACAGAAAAGCATTAAAGGATCACCACCAGACTGTTGGACCTTGCCATAATAGAAAGATCAACGTTAATAGAATCTCCATACTCGTTGCAAGCAGATCATTGCCAAATTTCTTATTTAGCTCGTCGCACCATGCCCGAAGAACACTTTTGCCAACTGAGAATTTGAATCCCGTAGAACTAGTGATTGTATATAGTGATCATTGCGATCTGATTGTTCATCCTAGTACATTATCTAAGATCATCGTGACCCTGATTATTTTTCCTGAGTGCATATGTCCGATGCACTCACTGCAGTTGAAGAATCCATCATAGAGGTCCTCCTTGATTTAATGACTGAGAGAGTCATGTCGGAAAGGGGAATGTCCACTGGAGTCTAAGCATCATCGATAAGAGGAGTAGCAGCTTCTCCATCCACTACTCGAGCCGGACCATCCCGACAGGTCGATGAGAAGCGAACAAAGCATAAGGATGATCTTATGAACGCTAAAATGATTCCGAGCATTTTTCCCGCTTACCTACCCCCTCTGCGTGGTGAAATCAATCGTGGCAGTGTGCCCCGAGAATTCGAGTATGCTATGGTCACTTCGTACCTGCCAAAAGGGGTGTGCGTAGTTCATGCTGATCAGGACAATCTCACAGCATTGAAGTTTAGCGACTTCAACATCGGCGATATGAAACTCTACAGTATGCTCGCCCCACATAAGTATCTAACGAAGATCAAGGGAAAGAACTCAAATATTGTCCCGCAGTCTTGGACCCAGAACCTCGCGTAGTCAACATTGCTAAATGTCATGAAGATTCTGCACTTTGGCAGGCAGCAGGAGGTGAATGTGTGCATAAAGTTGCTTCCATCTTTCTATCACGGAGGCTACTTGTGGTTGAACCATTGTGTCACACTAGATTCGACCTTGATCAATCGGATCACAGGACTCAGCATGCAAGCACCTGACCCACAAGAGTTTTGTCCTGGAAAGACCATAGACATAGCACTAGCAATGAAGATCAAAGAAACCTATGGCGATGTCGAGAAGGGCACATGAGGCTACAAGGTAGACTCTATTTAGAGTGGCGCAATGCGCCTTGCCTGTCAGCTAATCGCAGGAAATATAGTTCACAAGAACCGACCCACCCAAGTGACTAGATTCATAGTTGATTTTGCAGGGAAGTGCACAGAAGGACTTCAAATGAATTGGGAAAAGTACTTGGTGAATCATCTCAAACTAGATTGTAGGGAAGCACAATACCAAGGGTATGAGTTCCATTTCAGTTGGATTCTCATACTAATAGCCTTAATAACATGGGATATGTCAGAGGGTGCCACTTTCCTAGAGACCGAGCCATTTGAACCTTTGGCTACGAGGTTCAGTACCCTATGGTACTCGATTGATATGAGCAAGAAATGTCAGTTGAATGTCATCTTCCACATATACTACAACCAACTGAAGACTTCCATCTAGTATACGCCTCACATTACCCTGAACACACTCCACGTATTCAGACCTTTAATGAATTTCAGCGTGGATCGCCACTTGATTTATATAACAATGCGAGCTGATGAACACAAGCAACAATTGTAGTCTTATTACAAGTTGACCGAGGAAGACATCGAAGAGATCACCAAGGATTGGTCAGAAGACCTTCTAATTCCAGCGAACCCCATAGAGCTATCCGATATTGATATCCCAGAGATTGTACTGGATACACCCAGACCAAGCAAAATGAAGAATCCTAAAGAGGTTCACGAAGTAGACAATGCATCTATAAGGACTTCCTCTATCACACCAGACGAAGGAGGTGATGGAAAAGATAAAGAAGGCGCAGAAATTGAACAACAAAAAGGAGAAGTACCACTGCTTAGGGATGAAGAAGACTCATCGAAAAAAATGAAGGTCTCACCTCTGAAATCTTCCTCTTGAAAGAAGCCTAGAACCCCTGTAACCAATATTAGAACTACCCTCATGTTGGATGACTTTTATTTCATCATTACAACAGTAAATGATGCTTTAAAGGTGATAGTAGAGAAGCAGGAGGCGAAGTAGAAGCAGATGTATAACCGTATAAAGATTGAACTCCAAGGAGTGTAGTAGGCACTTCAGTCTAGCCGTGTAGTCCCCACTATGCCTCTAACAATAGGGAAAATAGAACCAAGAGATGAGCCATCTCAACTTCACCAGATTGTTGATATGGTCGAAGCTCACCTTGGAGAAGATCAATAAGACACAGCACAAGCCACCCATGCTTTGACACAAGTACATGGAGTACTTGTTGAGTAGCGCGGTGCTGCCGAATGAGAAAAAATTTCTCTTCAAGTACAGTGGGACAAAGAGAAAGCAGAGATACAACAAAGCAAGGAATAGTTGCTCATAGAGCATCTTGAATTCAAGGAAATAGTCAACAGAGAACTCTGCTCTATGACTGTTATCGAAGTACAGGGTGAAGAGAGAGTTTGATAGCAGGTGGCACAACTTCAATAAGTTATACAGAAGCTTCAGCAGCGCATTTCCAATCTAAAACTCTGTGTTGTTCCCAATACCCCTCAGGAGATAAGAGACCAGCGAGAAGCAACTGCTCTCAATGCAGTTGACCGATTGAAATCTCTTGCCTTGGAGTGCAAGCAGCTCATTAACCAGAGTGCCCATAATTATGAGAACCTTACAGAGAATCTGGAGTTACAGGCACTGGAGTCGCAGCTTCAAGAAGAAAAGCAACATGTAGATACATTACAGGTGCAACTGAAGGCATTGTCTGCAATGGATAGAATGAAAATATCTCATGAACAATGCACAACTCGACAGTAGATACATATGATCCAGAGAAAAGTGATGGAAGTCACTCAGCGAATCCAACTGATGCAAGACAAGGCATGCATGTTATTTTCCGAGATTGAAAGCTAGGGAGTGGAGCTTGAGCAAGTCATCATCACTGCAGAAAAATGCTTGGAAGGACCAGTAAATGACACAGTGATCTTGGAATTCACCCAGTAGGAGGCCACAACGAAGCAGCAGGTCGAAGAAGCTCGAGCCAAGATCGAGGCTTTCGAAGTTGAATTGCGCAGACTAGAGTGAATCGGGACAAGTCACAGGTGATTGTTGGGGGCCTGTTGGCTCTTGACCAAGTTTTGTGATAACCTTGGTCATTTTGACCTATTTTGGGACTTCGACAGCTAGTCAAAGATGGAGCACCAGGTGAAGCGGAGATCAAGGGATCTCGGCCCACTTCAGGTCCATTTTAGGTTTTTAGGTTAATGTAATAGGAAAGGGATGTCGGCCCGTGGGTTTACCCACGCTTAGGCCCACTTTTGTAATGTATAAATAGATACTTAGGCAATGTAAGAATGGTCGATGGCTTAGTGCTAGTAGTTAGATCTATGTGACCGGATGTGGATTGTAATTTCTCTGTGCATGATTGTAAGAGGCTTGCAAATCTAAGTGCAAGTTGTTGTAAGAGGTTGTAGAAGGATTTTTGTTGAAGTGTAAGGAAGAAGGATCTAGCAGACTGCGTAGATCTTATTTCCTATGCGAAGAAGGGTTTGAGGCTCTATGTTGTAACCGACGATTGAATATACTAATAAAGAGGAAGAAGAGTTGGTGGACGTAGCCCTGGGGAGGGGGTGAACCACGTAAATCTATGTGTTATGCCTTGTGCTTTGGATTGATGTGTTTATATCTTTTTTTGTTAAGTGCTTTGATATATTTCGATAGATCTACTTATGCTTTGTGTTTCTTAGATGTGTAAAAATGTTAGATCTGATATGTATGAAGATGCTTAGTGTCGATCTACTGGATCTGATCTATTTTACTATTGCTAAGTGCTAAAATATCTTATATCTAAGTGAATGTTGCGATGCTTTGTGCTATCTGCGAAGTATAATAAGGGTTGAATATTGATGAATGATCTATGCTAAGTGCGGTGTAAGTGATATAATCACATATCTGTGTCCTAGCTAACGTTACAGACACCTGAGTCTTGCAACCACCCCTGTCTCTACCTCGGGTGAGACTTCATCTTCTTCGCAGGTGTTGCCTAAAGGACCTGTAGTTAGGGCTTTGTTGGTGTGCTATTGTAGCATTGAACCCTGGGTTTTCCCCTGTGCCAATAATCATGATATTCACCTGTGTTTCCTCATCCAGGACACAGTCTATGTTGAAGTCTCCTATTCTTGTTTCTATGCACTCCTTGTCTTTTAATATCTCTGATAAGTTGATATCTCTGTGATAGTTAAGGGTTTATTTCATCTTTAATAATACAGTCTTTGATTCTTTCTAGGGTTCTATCATATCTTTAGTTTCTTGGCCTGTCTCATAGTTTTCTTGTCTCATATTCATCTTTTCAACTTTTCTAATCATTCTAGGGAAATCCAAAACTTCATGTCCAGTAGCCTTAAAACAAAGGCAAATAGGACCTCTACCAGGGAATTCCTTAGCAACATGTCCCGATCTTCTGCAACTATAGAAAAGAGTTGATCCTCTCTTTCTCTTGAACGATCCCCAACCTTTCCTATACTGCGCACTAGGATCACAGTGGTCTGTCTGCAAAAAATTCTTTCTAGGATCCTGCATCCATTTGTTAGTGAAACCATTCTTTCTATGCATAGGAATAACATATCTTTCATTATTTCTATCAGATCTATTCATATCAAATCTTATTTCTTCTAGTTGTACCCTAGTGTTCAGACTAGGACCAAATCTATTAAACATACTGAGATCCATTATTTCAAAAATAAAAAATTTCACTTATCTCACCTTTCTCAGAGCATAAAGCTTCAATATCTTACCTCTTTTCTTCAGATCGAACTTCTCTTCTTAGCACAGAGCTTCGCAAGTCAAGTAGAATACTACGCACTAGGGCAACAGATCTATGCATAGATCTTTCTCTTTTCTTCATTTCCCAGCAATCATAGTTTCAGGTCCCGACAATGGAACCATTGTTGGCACAGGGGAAAACCTAGGATTCAATGTTTCAACAACGCACCAAAAAAACCCTAACTACCTTCCCTTTCGGAAACAACTGTGAAGCAGATGAAGTCTCACCCGAGGTAGAGGTAGAGGTGGTTGAAGGACTCAGATGTTTGCAACCTAGCTGGGACATGGATCTGTGATTATAATACATTAGTAGATCACTTAGGAGTTAACATTCATTAGCAATTATCCCTTACTCACAGCATAGATTCAATCCCTAATTACAAAACATCGCAGTATTCAACCAGATATAGCACTTCCAAGCACTTAGCACATAGAAACAGATCAGATCTAACATTCTTCACATTACTAAGCACTAATCTATTGCATCTAACATATATCATTGTACTAAACATACATCACATCAATAACATAACAACTATAATGCACACAACAACTGCAACATAGGATATATGTGGTTCACCCCAGCGTGGGGCTACGTCCACCAACTCTTCTCTTCTTTGTTATATTCTCTCAATCTTCTACAAGCATAGAGCCACAGGAACCCACTCTACATAGGATAGGAGATCTACATGCACCTCGCCAGATCCTCCTTCCCCGAGCTAGGTTTAAGCACAAATCCTTCTTACAATCACTTGCACTTAGCTCTGTAAGTTCTTAACACACAGTAAGAACAAAGCCTTTGCAATCACATAGATCAAACTCTAGCACTTAGCATCTTGGCCTCATTACCCTTAGCACTCCCTTACTTACATCGCCTATCTTTCTATTTATACATTACAAAATGGTCCTAAACATGGGTAAACCCATGGGTCGACATCCCATACCCGTTACATAAACCCTAAACCCAAAAATGACCTAAGAAGGGGCTAAGATCCCACGATATATGCTTCTTCTTACGCTCTGCCTACAACCAGCCTGTCAAGTCCCAAAATTGGTCAAACATGACCCAATTTCACCAAAACTTGGTTACGGACCAACAACTTCCAAGGCCATTTTAGGGCCCTAAACTGTGTTTTTTTGGATTGTCACAGTCAAACTGTATATAGAGTCATATTTTTACGACATAATGTGTATTTCTAAAAAATACCTTTCCATCGGGCTATCAAGTGCCTAAAACGGAGGTCGTATGAAAAAGTTACGACGCCGAGAAGTTGAGGTAGCAACTTACCCATCGGGGCCCACATAACTTTTGACGTTTCATCTCCTAGGGTTAGGTTTTTGGATGTCTAGGGTTTTGGAATTCATGATTAATGTTAAAAATTCCTCTAGATCCTCATTGTAATAATTTTTCTCAGACATCTGCACATAGAAGCCACATCGCTTCTCAGAGATAGCTACCACCATTCGAGAAAGTTGTTTCCAGTTCTGTAGTTTTACAGTTTCAGCCTATTTTATTTATTCAATAGAAGTTATTGTTCACTAGATATCTGTTGTTATTGTTCGTATCTCTATGTTATTGTAGTCAATCTTTTATTATTTTGTTCTGCTCATAATTTTGGATTAGTGGTATCAGAGCGGTCTTCTCTTTATTTATTTGTATTCATGCATATCCCTGACAAGATCTCGGTACAAGAAGTTGGGACTCAAACTAGTTGAGCCTTTGCAATATTGGTCGCATTGAGCCCAAAAAAAACCCATGGGGAATGAAAACAAAGATGATGGAGCAGGAGATCCTTTTAAAATGTTGCTCGAGGAATCCCTTGCATGAAAAAGGAAAGAAATGATGGAAAACTTTGCACAGATCCTTCGTGGGATATCAATAGGAGACAAATATTCATCAAGCGGCCATGCAACCCCATTAAAGGTACAAATAAATTTTGATATTCCATTATTTGAGGGATTGATAGATGCAGATGCTGCAGATAAATGGTTGAATCTACTCGAAGGGTATTTTTCGTTCCACAATGTTTCCGATAGGGAAAAGATTACTATTGCACTCCTCAAGGCCATCCCCCATATTAAGGATTGATGGGATACTTACTATAAGCAAAGGGCCATAGAGGAATTTGCAATATTTTTTGTCTCCCCCACATGGTATTCCTTTAGGGATGCCATTAAAGAACAATACTACCATGTTGGAAGCTATGAGGACCGGTACACAAGATGGACCACCCTATGTCAGGAAAGGCACCAGAAAGTACCGGATTTAGCCAATATTTTCCATACCTTGCACACCAAATTGGGTATCAAATACTTTGAATGACATATGGTGCTAAAATACCCTGGTTGTCTCCATAGATACATTGGATTTTCTGGATATCGCATCATTGGGCACAACTTATAGATATTCTTTCAAGATCGAGAAGAAATTTAAGAATAAGAGGAAAGAGTTTGGATTTTCAAACTCCTCATAGCCGAAGCAGGGGAAAGGCAGCCCCATCCCACAAAAAAAGGGACAGAGAAAAGATGGCCACTATCAGGACAACCAGTACCAGCCAAAACATAAGAAGGGTAATGAGAAGTTGAATAAGGACATGGGCAAGTGGTGTGAATACCATAAACTCCCTTGGAACAACACCGAAGAATGTCTCTCCAAGCAGTCACTGGTGGTCAAGATGAAATCTTCTGAGTTAGAGGTAGATATTGAATCCGAATCAAATCCAGAAGGAGGGAATAAAATTATTGATGTCGAACCCAAAGCAACTGTCGCTACCACCAAAGTACAACCAAGAAAACCAAAAGAACTAGAGGAAGGGGAACACCTCTTTCACTCATAGAAGTGGGTAAATGGGGCTCCACTTCATTTCATTGTGGACAATAGAAGTCAGAAGAATCTGATATCAGCAGAGGTCGTCAAGCAGTTGGATGTGCCGATGACACTTCACCTGTAGCCCTACACCATTAGCTTGCTTCGCCAAGGAAGAGATATTTGCATCAGCCAATAGTGTTGTCTTCCCTACAACATCAAACCCTTCAAAGATGAGGTATTGTGTGATATTTCTCCCCTTGAAGTTTGTGATGTTATTTTAGGACAACCGTATTTGTGGAAGCGACATGTTGTGTATGAGTCTAGACCATGTTGTGTTATTATCACTTTGGGTATACAATTGTACATGATACCATAGGTAGCACCGCCTACCGCTATTTCCTTAATCTCTACTAAGAAATGCAGTAAGGTCATTTCAAAGATCGGGAAGTTCATATTCTTTGTGATTCGTGATCATAGTAAGAATAAGGTTGCCTCCACATATGAGACCTCTACACATATCCTCTCTTTGCAGGAGAATAAAGTGGATGTAAATTTGTAAGAGTACATCAAAATCTTCTCCTCACCCACCGGGGTATTGACGAACTAAAAAGTCAAGAATCCAATTGATCTAACCCTTAGTGCACCTCTACTTAATGGACCAATTTATCATCACTCACTGATGGAAAATGATGAAATCAAGCATAATATCCAAGAGCTGCTTCAAAAGGGGCACATAAAACCCATCTCCTCCCCTTGTGGAATCCCAATTGCATTGGTGCAGAAGAAATACGAGACCTAGCGACCCTGCATTGATTACAAAGAATTAAAAAAAATCATAGTCAGGAACCGGTACCCAATTCCATGAATTGATGACCTTCTTGAACAACTCAAGGGGGGAAATTTCTTCAACAATATTGACCTAAATTTTGGCTACCACCAGGTTCCCATCGAATCGACTGATGTATGGAATATAGCTTTCAAATCTAAAGAAGGTCTCTTTGAATGGTTGGTCATGCCCTTTGGCCTAACAAATGCACTCACAAGTTTCATGAGGTTGATGGATGATGTATTGAGACACTTCACCAACTCTTTTGTGGTGGTATATCTGGATGAAATCCTCATCTTCAATAGAAATTGGGAGGAGCACATGTAGCATATTCAACAAGTTTTGAGCACTCTACAGAAACACAAGCTATATGATAACTTGGAAAAATGCTCCTTTGTCATGAACGGGGTCCGATACTTGGGCTACATTGTTGATGAACATGGGGTACATGTGGATCTAACTAAGATCCAAGTCATCTATGACTGGCCAACCCTGACCACACTAACTGAGCTTCATATCTTCTTGGGATTTTCCAACTTCTACCGACGGTTTGTGTTGGAATTATCCCATATTGCATGGGCCCTCAGGAAAGTGACCAAGGGAAGTGGAAAAGAAAACTTCACGTGGGAGAAGACACAACAATGAGGATTTGATGATATGAAGCATCTCTTGTGTTTATCTCTAGTACTCTCCTTACCCAATCTGCAACAACCATTCGATATTAAGACTGGTGCATCCTACTATGTTGTAGGAGTATTTCTCACTCAACATGGTCATCTGGTAGCATACCATAGTGAGACACTCTCCTATACTGTCCAGAAATACCCCACCTATGACAAGGAAATGTATTCCATTGTACAAGCCTGTCGTCAATGGAAACATTGCATTCTAGGAAAGGAGACAATCATCCACATTGATCACAAGCCTCTTCAGTTCATAAAAACATAGGGGAAGTTGCAGAATGACCACCATCAGAAGTGGTCCATATAATTGCAGCAGTTCCATCTGAACATCAAGTATAAGACAGGGAGAAAAAATCATGTCATTGATTGCCTCAGTCGAACTCCCGTGGATGAAATCACCATTGTGCTCCATTCCTGTTGGCATGAGGCATTTGATTGGCCCTAACTTTATCAACAATATCCTAACTTCACCACCACCTATCATCTCTTGGGTACAGGTGCAAATGTCACCGATTTTCACATTCAGGATGGACTGTTATGCCATTTGGTCCAACTGTGTATTCCTGCAAGCAAGCATGAAAAACTGATTTTGGAGGCTCACTACAGTCATATGGCATGAAATTTTGGTGTGGAGAAAACTGTGTTCGTTATACAGAAACATTTTTATTGGCCAAAACTTCGACAAGACGTCGGGAAGTATATCATATCTTGCACTTCATGTGCCATTTCCAAGCCAACCATCAAGAACAAAGGCTTATACACCCCTCTTCCTACTCCCTTGAAGCCTTGGGAATCCATATCGATAGATTACATGTTTGGCCTTCCATCCACCAAATAAGGAAAAGATTGTGTATTTATGGTGGTTGATCGGTTTTCAAAGATGTCCATTCTCACAGCCTGTAAGAAGAGCATCACAATGAAATATACTGCCAAGATCTTCTTCGAACGCGTGTTAGTCTATTTTGGGATACCACAGATCATCATCTACGATTGGGATAGAAGGTTCCTCAACAAATTTTGGTCGAGTCTCTGGTCATTTTTGGACACCAAGCTCAGTAAATCCACTTCCTTCCACCCTCAAACCGATGGCCAAACATAGGTCATCAATCAGATGATTGTGCACATCCTACGCATGTATAAATCTAAGCATCCACATACATGGGATGAGAGTATTCCCTATGTTCAACATAGCTACAACAGGTCCCTCCATAGCTCCACCATCCATAGCCCATTTTAGGTGGGGCTGGGATTCCAACCCTTGGGTCCCATTGATGTTGCACTACCTCTTGAAAACACACAAACATAATCTTTCCATGTTCAGTCTGAGGCCGAAAAATCCACCAGATTCATTGAATAGATTCAACACATCCACCAATAGGTCCATGATATTTTGCAAAAAGCCAATGCTAAGTAAAAACAAAACCATGATCAACATCGGGTACCACACAAGTTTTAGGTGGGAGACAAGGTCTGGTTACATTTCAATAAAGAAATCCTTACAAGGCCCCATCATAAGCTTCATCCACTTCACTATGGGCCTTACACTATCACCAATGATGTGGGAGATAATGCTTTTGATCTCAACTCTCCCCCCTTTCTTAGCTTGCACCCAATGTTCAATGTGGACCTCCTCCGACCATATTTTTCACCATTATTGGACACCTCAGAGATCGCAGAATAGTTGACACCCACAAAGCTCAACCTTGACTTCATGGAACATGAATCCACTGATAAGATACTGAACACACAGGTTAAGAACACTTGTCAGCAGAGGATCCAGATTTATCAGGTTGTCAAGGTAGGGAAACTTCTACACCAAGGAAAATGGCTCACCAAGTGCCAAATTCAGTATAAATTTCCTCACCTAATGGGGGAACTCAACACAATGGAGACCATTTATTCCTAAGGGGGGAGGACTGATCCAGGTGGATATTGGTGGCCACCCACCTATTCCAACTGGCTCCTTTTGACAATTTTTGTTCAACACGTTCTTCAGTAATTCTTTTTAATTGTGGTTTCTACACTTTCAGGGTTGTCTGAAGCCCTACAAAACTACCAGATGGATATTGGTGGCCTTCCACCTAATCCAACTGGCTTATTTTGGAAGATTTCATGTTAGAACATCTTTATGTACTTCCAGTGTTGTTTTGGGGCCCTAAAAGTTTTTTTTGGCTTGCCACAGTAAAACTATAGACAGAGTCAAAATTTGACAGCATAATGTGTATTTATCAAAAATACCTTTCCAATGGGATATCACGCATCTAAAATGAAGGTTGTATGAAAAAGTTACGACCTCGGGAAGTTGAGGTACTAACTTACGCATCGAGGCCCACATAAGTTTTGGCATTTCATCTCCTAGGGTTAGGTTTTTGGATGTCTA
Organism: Picea engelmannii; assembly: GCA_009831015.1. Classification (NCBI taxonomy): domain Eukaryota; kingdom Viridiplantae; phylum Streptophyta; class Pinopsida; order Pinales; family Pinaceae; genus Picea; species Picea engelmannii. The sequence continues at coordinate 357,345 of ML780353.1, forward strand.
GGGTTTTGGAATTCATGAGTAATGTTAAAAAGGCCTTTGGAATCTCATTGTAATCATTCTACTCAGAAGGATGCACGTAGCAGCCACATCTCTTCTAAGAGATAGCTACCACCATTCAAGCAAGTTGTTTCCAGTTCTGTAGTTTTACAGTTTCAACCTTTTTTATTTATTCAATAGAAGTTATTGTTCACTAAATATATATTTTTGTTCTCCATATCATTGTGTTATTGTATTCAGTCTATTATTCATTTTGTTCTGCTCATAAATCTAGATCAATTGTGCATGATCCCAAGGTAGTCCCACCTAGTGTTATTTCCTTGATATCTTCTAAGAAACGTGGGAAGGTTATTTATCAGACCGGGAAGTTTGTCTTCTTTTTTATTTTCTCCCATAGTGAGAGAAAGGTGGCATATACATCCATGGCCTCACCGACCTGTCCACACAAAAAAATAAAGTGTATAAGGTCGTGGAAGAATACAAAGACATCTTCTCATCAACTACTGGGGTACCTCTACACTATCAGGTCAGGCATCCCATCGATCTGACCCCTTATACACTACTACACAATGATCCATCTATCTTTGTTGTCTTCTAGAAAATGAGGAGATCAAGCATCAGATCCAATAAATTCTCCACAAGGGGAAGATCTGAACCAACTCATAACCTTGTGGAAGCCTAATCATGTTGGTGCATAAGAAAGATGAGACTTGGTGACTCTGCATTGATTATCGGTCCCTAAATAAAATCACAGTCAAGAACCAATACCTGATTCCCCGAATTGATGATCTCCTTGATCAAATCAAGGGGGACAAATACTTTAGTAATATTGATCTAAATTCTAGCTACCACCAGGTTCCAATAGAATAGACAGACGTATGTAAAACTGCCTTCAAGTCAAAACAAGTTCTTTTTGAATGAGTGGTCATGCCCTTTGGTTTGAAAAATTCCCCAACAACTTTCATGAGGATGATGGATGATATCTTACATCCTTTCACTAATTATTTTGTGGTGATGTATCTAGATGACATCCTCATCTACAACAAGAATTGGGCATAACACTTGTAGCATATTCAATAGGTTTTACACACACTGCGACAACACAAGCTCTATGCTAACTTGGAAAAATGATCCTTAGGCATGGACAGGGTCTAGTAACTAGGTGACATTGTTGATGCGTATGGTGTGCATTTTGATCTAGTGAAGATCCAATTCATCTGTGACTGGCCAACCTCAACCACGCTCACTGATCTTCGAATATTCTTAGGACTTGCCAATTTCTATCACAGGTTCATGTTTGGATTCTCCCATATTGCATGGGCCCTTAGCCAAATAACCATGGGTGGGGGTAAGGTAAAATTTGTGTGGGTGTTTTCCCAACATGAAGCATTCGATGATCTGAAGTAGTGCTTGTGCTCAGCCCCTATGCTTTCATTACCTAACCTGCAACAACCCTTTAAGATCGATATGGATGAGTCATATTATGTTGTGGGCACGGTCATCACTCAGTACGGCCACCCCGTGTCCTATCATAGTGAGACACTATCATATGCCTTCCATAATTACTCTAATTATGAAAAAGAAATGTACTCCATTATGCAAGTCTGTTGCCAGTGGAGGAATCACATTCTCGGGAAGGAGACAATCATCTACATTGATCATAATCCATTGTAGTTCATGCAGACACAAGGGAAATTGCAGAGTGACCTCCATCAAAAGAGGTCCACATATTTGTAGCAGTTCCACCTCAACATCAAGTATAAAACAAGAAGTAACAATTGATTCATTGATTACCTCAATCGACCTCTAGTTGCGACACTCACTACAATGCTATATTATTTTTTCCACGAGACCTATGGATTTCCCCACCTCTGTGAGATAGATCCTGACTTGTCCAACACCTACCAGATGTTGGGTGCAAACACAACTGTCACTAATTTTCATCTTCAGGATGGGATGTTGTACCATCTAGGCCATCACTTATTTCCATCAAGCGAGTGAGCGAAGATGATTTGGGAATCCCACTACAGTTGGGTGGCAGGACACTTCGGCATGTAAAAGACAATGGTAGTGCTTCAACGACATTTCTACTGGATGAAACTTCGATAAGATATCAGCAAGTATATTTTTTCTTGCACTACCTGCGTTATTGCCAAACCGGCCACTAAGAAACAAGGCACGTACACTCCTCTGCCTACTCTCGATAGGCCTTGGGAATTCATCTCAATGGAATACATGTTGGGCCTTCCATCCACCAAGTGGGGAAATGACTATGTTTTTATGGTTGTTGATAACTTTTCCAAGATGGCGATTGTGGCTTCCTGCAAGAAGAGCATCACAATAGAGGAAATTTCCAAGCTCTTATTTGAACGAGTGTGGGTACACTTTGGGATCCCACAAACCATTCTCTCATATCAGGATAGTTGGTTCGTCAACACATTCTAGTTGAGCCTCTGGTCACTGTTGGACAACAAGATTACCAGGTCCACTGACTTCCACGCCTAGATGGACGTCCAAACCGAGATAGTCAATCAGATGATCATGCACATCCTGCACATATACAATTCCAAGAAACCTCGCACCTGGGATGAGAGTCTTCTCTATGTTCAAAATAGCTACAATAGAGCCATACATAACTCAACATACCATGACCCCTTTCAGGTGGGGTTGATATTTCAACCATTGGGTCCCATGGATGTTGCACTACCCCTTGCGGCCACCCACAAATAATCGTTGCATGATCCAACTAGAGTTGACAAAGCCACCCAGTTCATTGAGTAGATCCAACACATCTACCAACAGGTTCATGATATTTTACATAAGTCCAATCCCAAGTACAAGCAGCGCCATGATCAACATCATGTGCCACACCAGTTTCATGTGGGAGACAAAGTTTGGCTACACTTATATAAAGAACAACTTATAGGGCCGCATCAAAATCTTCGTCCACTCTGTTATGGACCTTAAACCATCACAAACGATATGGGTAGAAATTCTTTTGAGATCAACCTTCCCCCCTTCCTTGGCTTGCACCTAGTGTTCAATGTGGACCTCCTTTGACCTTATTTTCCATCATTATTGGACACCTCAGAGATAGTAGAACAATTGACACCAACAAATCTCAACCCTGACTGCATGCAAAAGGAATCCACTGATCAGATAATGGAAATATAGGTCAAGGGAACTCGCCAGAAGAGGATCCATCTTTATCAGGTTGTCAAAGCAGGGAAGCTTCTGCACCAAGGAAAGTGGCTCACCTAGGGCCAAGTTCAACAAAAAATTTCTGATATGATAGATGAAATCAATGCAATGGAGACCATTGATTTCTAATGGGGGAGGATTGATCGAGGAGGATCTCAGTGGCCACCCACCTTTTCCAACTAGGTCAAAACAGGGTTTTTGACAACTTACTATTTTTAGCAGTTTTTCAGGTCCCAAACTTCTAAAGCCATTTTGAGGGCCCAAATGATGGTTTTTCACAATCGAGAACCTCAATAATAGCCAAAGTCTATGATTGAGCCCCCTAAATTAAGATCCTTGTCAATACCTTTCCAACAAGCTATCGTGCACCCTAAACGGATATCGTATGCAAAAGTTATGACCCCAGGAAGTTGTTGTACTAACTTACCCCAATGAGGCCCACATGAATTTTGGTGCTTCATATCCTAAGGTTAAGTATTTGAATGTCTAGGGTTTTGGCATTCATGTTTATTGTAAAAATTCATTCAGAGAATCATTGTACTCATCTTCTTGCAAATGAGTGTAGCCATCACATCTCTTCTCAGAGATAAGTTGCCACCATTCTAGCATGATTGTTTTCAGTGTACATTTTATAGTTTTTAGCATATTTCTTATTTAATAGAAGTCGAATTTTACTGTATCTCTATTATTGTTCACTGTGTTTCTCTGTTAATATTATAAATCTATGGTTTCATTTCATTTCGCTCATAAATCTGGATCATAATGCGATGTGAGTCTATGTGTGCCACATTGCAACATGAGAATATGTTCATCACAATGTGATGACATGGCTATGTTCATCACATTGTGACATCCAATTATGTTTGTCACATTGCGATGCTAGGGTTATGGTCATCACATTGCGTCATCTGTATATGTTCGTCAGATTGCAATATTTGTGTATGTTTGTCAAATTGCGATCTTACTATGTTCCGTAGATTACGACCATACTATGTTCGACACATTGCAACATTTGAAAATGTTTGTTACATTGCGACATCGGGATATGTGTGTGACATTGCAACATGAGAAAATGTTTGTCACATTGCGATGACAGGGTGATGTGTGACACATTGCGACATATTTTTATGTTCATCAGATTACGACATCTGTATATGTTTGACAAATTGCGATGTCCATATATGTTTTTCACATTGCGACATATGTATATGTTTTTCACATTGCAACATTGTGACATTATTGTTGGGTATGTGTTATATTCTTTGCATGTGTGTGTGTGGGTGCGTCAGATTCAAAAACATTGTATATATTGTATATATTGTATGGTGAATGGTGAAATTTGATATAATGAATATAAGAAAGGTTTTCCTTGGTTGAGGGTTTCCGATATAAATCTCTATGTACTATGTGAATGAGCCATTGATTAATTTATTTTTTACTTAAGAATCTATATGCATTGCTTTACTTCATAGGTTTAAAACTTACATGTGGTATCAGATCTCGATTTTGGCTTCAAAGGGACGCCTTTGTTGCTGATGGTTTGGCTCGGTCTTGATAGATCAACTTTATATTGGGTCTGTGATAAACCTGGGTTTAGTGGGATCTTTTGCAGTGGTGATTTGAGTGTAGAAAGAGGAATGGCGAGCTCTTCTAGAATCAAGATAGAGAAGTTCAATGGTAAAATATTTGAGATATGGAAGCTCAATATGGAGGACCTTATTGTAGACAAATAATAATGGATCACTGTGGATCCCGGTACACATCCTATTGGTACATCGTCTACTAGCACACAGGCTACTGGTACACAACCTACTAGTAAACAAACTACTAGTACACCACCTACTATTGGGAGAAGTTGGACATAAGAGCAAGGAGTACTATTCAAATCTGCCTAGAAGATTCGGTGTTGTTGAATGTCTCAAGAGAATCTACAGCCAAGGAACTATGGGACAAGTTAGGGAATTTGTATCAATCAAAGTCCCTGGTAAACAAGTTGTTTCTTCGAAAGAAGTTGTATCATCTTAGGATGGAATATGGAGATTCTGTGACAGAACATCTAAATGCCTTTAATACTCTGGTAAGTCAACTTGTCTCTCTTAATATTACGATTGCAGAAGAAGATAAGTGTATTACTTTGTTATGTTCTTTGCTAGAATCTTGGGATAATCTGGTTGTAGCAATAGGTAGTACCACTCAATCTACATTGAAGTATGAGTATGTAGTTGCATCCTTGTTATCTGAAGAGATGAGGTGGAAAATCATGGATGGTCATAGAACAAATTCTTTATTTGTAAGAGGTCATACCCAAGACAATAATATTGGTAAGTCTTTGGGGGGGGGGAGATCTAAATCTACAGGTAGATCTAAGCCTCTGGGATAATCTTTGAGGAAATGTTGGAAGTGTGGTAAAACAGGGCATTATAATAAAGGTTGCAAGTCTAAGAAGGTTGATAAACCAAAGGGATCTGATAGTACCTCTTCCAAAGAGGAAAAAACCTCCACTAAAGAAGGAGGTTATGTTTACTTGGCATCTACAGGTACACATGCAGAATGTGATGTATGGTTGATCGACTCAGGTGCATCATACTATATGACCCCTCACGGGGAGTGGTTCTCTGAATATGAAAAATACGATGGTGGTGATGTATTCCTAGGAGATGACACAATAACCAAAATCATGGGACGTGGAAGGATTAAGTTGTTGCTAAAATATGGAAGGATTAAAACTCTCCCTAGGGTTCTGCACATTCCAAAACTAGCCAGGAGCCTAATATCTATAAGCAAGTTGGATGATGCAGGAGTGGAAACTGTATTTGGAAAGAACACTTGCAATATGGTACGAGGAGAAATGGTGTTGATGAGGGGAGTTCAGTGTGGAACTCTTTACAAGTTGCTGGGAATAACTTATACTAATGGCTGTAACAGTTATGTTGTCCTTAAGTAGACAAATAAAGAAGACAAGACCAATACCATCCCTGAAAAGAAGACCATGTTGTGGCATCAAAGACTGGGGCATATTGGAGAAAAGGGCCTTCGAACACTACACGGTAAAGGTATGGTTGAAGGTATGTCTAATTGCAGTTTGGATTTTGATTTCTGTGAACATTGCATATATGGTAAACATAATCGAGTAACATTCCCATCTGGTGCTACAAGAGAAAAGAGGATCTTAGAGTTGATACACAATAATGTGTTTGGACTTGTTCATGTTCCATCCCTAGGTAAATCCGTGTATTATGTTTCATTCATAGATGATTTCTCAAGGAACACATGGATTTATTTTCTTAGAAAGAAATCTAAGGTATTTGATAAATTTAAAGAGTTTAAGGCCCTGGTAGAAAATCAGACAGAAAATAAAATAAAGGTATTGAGAACAGATAACGGTGGAGAATTCTACGGAAATGAATTCAAATAATTCTGTAAGAAGTGTGGTATAGCAAGGAAGAAGACTACTCCATACACTTCTCAGTAGAATGTAGTTGTAGAAAGGATGAACAGGAAACTGATGGAAAAAGAAAGGAGCATGCTCAACGGTGTCGAGTTAGGACATGAATTCTGGGCAGAGGCAGTGGGTACAACATATTACCTGGTTAATCGATCACCTTCATCAGTGTTGGATGATAAAACTTCACACGAGGTATGGATTGAAAATAAACCTTCTCTCCAAAATATTAGAGTGTTTGGTTGTGATGCTTATGTACATGTTCCAACGGAAAATAGGAGTAAGATGGATTAAAAATATAAAAAGTGTATCTTTATTGGTATAAGATTTGGAACCCATAAACTAAGAAGACTATTTATAGTCGGGATGTTGTTTTTAGAGAGGTAAAATATGTGTCCAAACATGAATTCATACCAAGGCAAGACGAACCTGAGAAAATAGAGCTAGATTTGGATGATGCAAAATCTAAATCATCTGAAGAAGATGAAGCAGAAGAAGAAGAACAACCTCATACCCCAGTATTGAGGAGATCAATGAGAGAAGGAAGGAAACCAAAAAAGTATAGTCCACCTGATTTCCGTTCCAATTTTTCCTTATCTATTACTGATGATGATCCAAGAACTATCAGGGAAGTAGTGAATTCAGAGGATAGTAAACTATGGAAGAAGTCCATGGTTGAAGAAATGTATGCCTTGGATAAGAATGAGGCATGGGATATAGTTGAGTTGCCAGCTATAAGAAAATATGTTGGTAGAAAATGGTTGTTTAAGAAGAAGTTTAATGCAGAAGGAAAAGTGGAGAAATACAAAGCTCAGTTAGTAGCAAAAGGTTATTCCCAGGTAGAGGGAATTGACTTTGGTGAGATTTTTTCTCGTGTTGCTAAGTTAACTTCTATTATATTTATTTTATCTATTGTTGTTTCTTTTGATCTTGAAGTGGCACAGATGGATGTGAAGACATCATTCCTACATGGGGATCTATAAGAAGAAATCTACATGAAGCAGCCAAAAAGATTTGTAGTGAAGGGAAAGAAAGAGTTGGCTTGTATGCTAAATAAGTCACTATATGGTCTGAAGCAATCACCTAGGATGTGGTACCAAAAGTTTGACACATACATCCTTGGATTGGGATTTGTGTGAATCAGGGATGATCACTGTGTATATTCCAAGAAGGTTGGTAATCACTTCAATTATGTAGTTTTGTATGTTGATGACATGTTGTTGGTAGGAAATAAGATGGATGTTATCAAGGAGGTGAAATCGGATATATCCTCCAAATTTGACATGAAGGATATTGGTGTTGCTAACTTCATTCTAGGAATGGAAATTAAAAGAGATCATGTTAACAGGAAGCTCTAGTTGAATCAGAGAAAATATGTTGGGACGATATTGAAGAGGTTTAATATGCATGGAAGTATACCAATCAAGGTTCCTATTCCTATAGGTGTAAATTTATCTGCAGATTAGTGTCCCAAGACATAGGAAGAAGAAGAGGAATTGTCCCATGTTTCATATGCCAGTGCAGTTGGACGTTTGATGTATGCATTGGTCTGTACTAGACCGAAAATTGCACATGCAGTGGGATTTTTGAGCAGGTATATGTCAAAAACAGGGAAGGAGCATTGGACAACAGTAAAGAGGGTCTTCAGGTATTTGCGTGGCACTACCAATTATGGATTGTGCTACCAAGGAAGACCAATATTGGACAGAGTGGTGGACATACATGGCTTTTTTGATGCAGACTGGGCTAGAGATCTGGATCACAGAATATCTACAAGTGGGTATGTGTTTAACCTATTTGGAGGAGCAATCAGTTGGATGAGAAAAAGACACGCTATAGTGGCACTCTCAACTACAGAAGTTGAATACATGGCAACCACTCATGCAAGCAAGGAAGCAGTATCGTTACAAAGATTTTGTTCAGGTATTGGGTTGGTACAACAAGAAGTGAGATTAGATCGTGACAGTCATAGTGAAATATTCTTGAAAAATAACCCAACTTATCATTCGAAGACAAATCATATTGATGTTCAGTATCACTTTGTGAGAGACATGGTTGAGGAAAAGAAGGTGTTGCTAGAAAAGGTTGACACTTTGAAGAATGTTGCAGATTCATTGACAAAGTCTATGAGCACATAAAATTTCTCCTGGTGTAGAGTAACAATGGGCATTGCTTCCTTGGATTGTTGACTATATAATCCTGTGGACCCCTGGATGCAAAGAAAACAACAAATGGGAGAATGTTGGGTATGTGTTATATCCTTTGCATGTGTGTTGTGGGTGTGTCAAATTCAACAACTGCGTCTGAAGATCCCTCTAGTAGTGCTCTTTGTGTTGTGTGCGTCGGGCACTTCCTAAGGGTGTCCCAGGGGGGGCTAGGTATGGCCCCCCTTGGTTACGTGTAGTGTTTAACACCGGGCGGTAGCCTGGGGCAGCGCCCTGAAATTTATTTTTGTGTGGTTTTTTCTATTTTTAGCGGTTTTCTAAATTAATCCCGGACTAAGGGATTAGGGTTTTGGTATCTACGAAATACCTAAAAACATTGTATATATTGTATGGTGAATGGTGAAATTCGATAATGAATATAAGAAAGGTTTTCTCCGGTTGAGGGTTTCCAGTATAAATCTTTGTGTACTATGTGAATGAGCCATTGATTAATTTTTGTTTTACTTAAGAATCTATATGCATTTCTTTAATTCATAGGTTTAAAACTTACAATTACTATGTCCGAAACATTGCGATGTTTCAAAATGTTTGTCACAATGCGATGCCATGATATGTGAATCACATTGCAAGGTGAGAAGATGTTCGTCACATTGCGATGACAGGGCGATGTGTGACACATTGCAACATATGCTTATTTTCATTACATTATGACATTACTTTCCACATTGTGACAACATGGCTATGTTGGTCACATTGTGATGTTATTATTGTTAGTGTTTCATGGAAATCTGCACAGGAGATCTAGCTAAAGCAAGTACAAACAAAGCTTATCAAGAAAGGAAGAGAGATTCAATATGGAAGAATGAGAAAATATATTCACATTACTCCAATGAGCTGATGATTGATATATAGATCATGATCAATATGATACAATGAATGAGTGGAATACACTCATATATAGGGCAAAACATTCCATAATTAAGAAAAACAATCAAGTAGTTAGCTTTCCTTAGGAATGCATGCATGCATAATAGTGATGGTAAAAATAGAAAGTCTAAAATAGAACTAGTCAGTTAACTTCCACTAAACTAGTGTGTAGAAAATAGAAATTTCTCCAAGACCCTCCCAGAACATCAATATGGAGTAAAAAATGAGTCCCGGCTACTAGGCCATTTTAGGTACTCATGTACAATGCAACTAATGAACACTGAATAAAAGTGAGGAAAGAGGGAAAACCACGTGGGAACAACCCCCCCCCTCAAAAGATAATGTATCAAAAGAAGAAAATGATAGCTCCTAGGCAACTGTTTTCTTCACTGCAAGACAATCCCGCAAAGTCTAAAACTTTTACTCAAAGTCTTCGTGAAGATGTAGAAATATTTATGGATATGATTAAGTCCTTTGGCAACCTGTCGAACCTTGTACCTCTTGATCCCATGGACTCATCTGCACTTGAAAATATTCCTTTCTGGTGGAAGTGGAAACAGATTCCAAGTCTCGTTCTCTACGAGATAGTCATGCTCCGCCTGCATGGTTGCTTGCCATAATGGATTTCCCATAGCCTTATTGTAGGTCTGTGGATCAATATATTGAACCATATAGCAATGCATGCGAATCGCAGGTTTTGAAACTAAAAATACATGAGAAGACTCGTCATGTTGAGATCGAGTCCTCGAATCCAATGGATTCCCTGCAAGGTTTCTTATTGGTTGAAGTGTGGTCTGTGCCTTCTTGGGCATCTGTTGAAGCTTCAGTGCTCGCTTCTTATCTAGATGTAATACGTACCTGCTTATTTCCATGTATAGAATCTGAGTGTATGGAATCATCTCTGATGTATGAAACTGATGGAAGCACAAGAGTATATGCATGTTGCACTGGAGGTGCATGCAAAGTACTCTCCTTATGTGTAAGTAGAATAGATGAGTCATCGTCAGAAAACTTAGTGAATTTGTACAACCTTGACTTGTGATCCATCTGACTTATTCCAATGATGGAATTGCCATGCATGTCAATTAATGAAACTGAATCTGATGTAAATTCAACCTTTTTACCTTTCTGAGTGATCTGATAAACTCAGAGAAGATTCATAGAAAGCTTTGGAACATGTAGAACATTCTCAAAACTACCATTGTGGAGTTCCACACTCCCTTCTCCTGCTACCGATACTGGAGTATCATCCCCCATGAGAATAGGGAGTCTTGAGAATGGAATCAAATAAGAAAAAACTTCCTCTTTCATTGCCATATAATGGGATGCACCAAAATCTATAATCCATGAATCAGATAAGGAATTAATTGCAACTAGATCATGATGATTACCTTTCTTAGGAGCATGATCTTCTTCCTTTTGCTTCTTGACTCCCTCTAGAATGAAGTTTTCAAGGTTGTTCTACTGAAGTGCTTGTGCCATAAGATTGATTTGTTTTTTTATGCATGTGGATTCTTCATGATTTGGTTTATTGCAGTAAGTGCACTGCTTTCCCTTCTTCTTCTTCTTGGAATCTGAAGAGTCTTTGGAACCTGAAGAATCATTAAAGGGTTTGGAATATCCCTCCTTCTCATTTTGTTAAGATGACCCTTTTCCATTATGCATGGTGAGTGCATGTGCTTTGGAATCTTTCATAAGGCCCATATGTATGAGTTTTGTCTGCTCTTGTGTAAGAGACTCAATGTACTATATACTAGTTTTGATTATTGTGTCGATTGACTAATTGAAACTACTTATTGTTTATATGAGTTTTTTTTATTTATATATATTTTAATGTTTTTTTATTATTTTATTATTTATTTAATATTAATTTATTATTTTGTGAATTTTTTACTATTATTTTAATTATGCCTATAGGGAACTCCTATTGGAATTGATGGATAGTGACATATTTTTCGTCTTACATCCAAATCAATGAATAAGATGGAAAGAACTAACTCCCTTACATTTATAAAATCGTACATTCATCATGTTTACTTTTTCACTTTTACTAAACATGATTAAAAAATTACTGTAACACTATATGATTGTCATGTTTAGATGATTAACCTTTATGCAAGATTTTAACAGAGACTAACTCAACCTCATTACCATGGATTTCCAGGTTTGAATGATTAGGGGACACTAGCTCAACTCCATTATTAGGGATTGCACGTATCAAGCACCTATTACCACGTTTTGTAATTTAAAATTACTTATTTTATTTATTTTATTGATTACACGCGCCACGTTTAATTTATGGAAGACAGGCACCTCATATACCTGAGGAAGGCCACTTCATATACCTGATGCAGGTCACATTTTGCAATTTAAATTTATGACGCAGAGGCAGGCGTTTTGCAATTTAAATTTATTGGGAGACGGATGGTTCATATACCTGAGGCAGGCCACATTTATGGGAGACGTGCGAGTTTGCCAGTTTAAACATATTCCACAATTATCATGGAGGTTTCAATTAACCATGGAAGTGGCGTTTCAATTAAGCTTGCCCTAGGTTTCAACTAATATCGGATGTGAAGCATGTATTCCACGCCATGATCAATGTCAACATTTCAATTAACCACAATTTTATTCTTTAACCCCACAGCTTGTATATCCCTCTTCATCGCAAAGCTTGTATACTTTAGTTGTGCAGGTTAACATGCAGCTGAGGCCGATGAGCAAGTCGAATTGGAGGTCTTTTTGCAGGAAGGTGCAATCTCCAAGGTCGAGAATCAAATGGAATTGGACAAAGCTGGAGGACTCCCTTCCATGAGGTTTGCGGTTTAAGTCGGCTCCAACCAGTGGTGCCTGTTCGGTCATACCAGTTGTGTCCTCTCTTAGTATGCACGCAGTAACTCGCTCACTTAGTATGTACCCAGTTTTTACTGGTAGTACTCCCCAGCCTTTTTCTTTTCACCCTTATGTAAACAACCCCTTGCAAATTTATTTCCTTTACGTATCTAATCACCGAAACGGATGAATAGTGGACGGAGGCAGCATAGCATAGATCACTTAGATGAAGACAACATGGAGGAGCAGCATCAATTGACAATGGAAATAGGTTAGCCAATCCTTTTCCATAACATATTTGCATATCAGATATATAGTTTTGCATAATCTCTTAGTCTATTCAGTTTGGTATTCGAATAGATCACATGAGGGTATCAAAGAAGTAAGATCTTTGTAACAATTTTATCAAAGATTTAGTATAGAACTATTATTTATCAGGTCTTAGTCTCAGAACTTACTTGGTCTTCTTTTCACATGTTAAATATTTTCCACTGTAAAAATGTATGTAGTACCCATGTGGAATCAAAACTATTGGATTAACAGATTTGATGTTCATTTTTTCCTGCAGGTATCCTTTGGAAACCCTAAAAGGATTGTTTGTGTAACATGATTTGTTAATAGATATCTGGCATCTTCCGACTTTGGAAGAATTATACGGGACATAGATTAAAAACCATGAAAAAAAACATAACCCATGTGAGCATCTACCTCCCAATGACGCCATTCGACAATCAAGAATTAAAGAGGAATATATAATAATTAGGGTTTCAATGTGAGGTTGATTGAAATAGATTCAAATAAAAAAAAAATGGCTAACTATGGATCCTCATAGTCACAATGTTTTTTGGTTTAAAAAACAATGTTTTTGAAAATGCTCCCATAAAAGTAAGAATGTTTTCTCACCATATTTAGGACATGCATTTTGATTGCGAAAATACCCATTTTTTATTAGTAAAAAATTTAAATCAAATAGGTTTGAAACGATTTAGCTATGAAAAGTTTTGACCTATTTCTTATGACAGGTCCAGGAAAAGAATCATGAGCAATCGATCCAGGAAAAGAATCGTGAGCAATCGATCGACTAAATTGCAAACTGATACTATCCGTGGGATGTACATGAAAAAATAGCCAGAACGAAACAATCGATCGACTAAATTGCAAACTGATACTATCCGTGGGATGTACATGAAAAAATAGCCAGAACGAAACAAAAGAATGCATTTCATTGCCACGGTTGAGTGAAATTTATATTTTGTAATTTCTATTTAAGTGCACCTAAAATACCAAAATTGCACATATATAGTTTTGCATAATCTCTTTGTCTAGCTTTCTTTTATTTAATATTTCAGTTTGCATTATTTTTAAGCAGAAAGGCTTATACCTATTGGAGATGGGCACAATTAATGATCTTTTAATCTTAAATTCTAATCTAATGGTTATGCATTGAAGATGTTGGTATATTCTTAGTCGTCCTCCAAAATCAATGGATCTGATTTATTGTTGATAACTTCTTTGCATTTATAAATGCATCCCTTACCTTGTTTACTTTTTAACATTTACCTAATCATATTAAGAAATTACTGTAACATCATATGATTGCCACTTTTAAATGATTAACTTTTGGAATTCTTCAGAGTTTAATTATCTGGCTTAGTTAGAATTTCATTATCTAGCTAAGTTATACTAAATCAATTACGTATTCTAATATTTTGGAAGAAGATAACATATGAAACCGTATCAAAGAAATAAGATTTTCGTAACAACTTTATCAAAGATTTAGTATGAGAACGACTATTTATCAGGTCTTCCTTCACACTTTAAATATTTTCCAGCTTAAAACAGTGTATGTAGTACCCGTGTCTAATCAAAACTGTTGGATTAAAGGATTTGATGTTTAAATTTTCATGCGGGTATCCTTTGGAAACCCTAAAAGCGTAACACGTTTTGTTATTGGATACCCGCGATCTTCGGACTTTGAAAGAATTGAACCTGAAATAGATTAAGAAACATGTAGTCCATTCCCACCGGGACGCCATTGGACAATATAAAATTAAAGAGGAATATATAATAATTAGGTTTTCAATTAATATAGATATAATGACAAGTCGAACTTGTCGTCTAGTGGTTTCATATATACTTTTATGACTCGATGGTTGAAGACATTAATATGCAGGGGTTGCTTAGAAAAGACCGAAAATGCATTCCTTTAGTTTTCATCTCATTTGCAGTTCTTGAATTTGTTGACAATGGATATCTCAATAATTTTAGATTAACAATAGTGTATAATTAGAAAATACTATATCCACTCACATAATCATAGTTAATCTTTTCTAAATTTGGCAAAAAAACTGATTATAAATATCTATTTTTCTGAATTTAGTAAATAATTGGTTATAAATATGTATTTAAGAGTAAAGTAATATGTATTTAGAAGTAGGGTAAATAGTAAAATTATAATTTTTGGCATAATTGTTGTGAAATTTCTGATGGTTTAAATTGAATTTGGAATTTGTTAATTTATTAATTTAGTATCATTTAAATAATTGAGTATATTATTTAATTTGTTATATTATTTTATTATTAATCATGTTAATATTAATTTTAACATTAATGTTAATATTAATAATAATGTTAGTATTAATGTTAAGATTAATCTTCATTTTAATATTAATATTTATATTAATGTTAATATCAATATTATTATTAATATTAACACGTTAAGGCTAATGTTAATGTTAACATTAACATTACTATTAATGTTAAGGTTAAGGTTTATATTAATATTTACATTAATTTTAATATTAAGATTTCCTTTAATATTAGTGTTAATGTATATGTTAATATTATCTTTAATGTTAATCTTAATATTAATTTTAGTAATGTTAAATGTTGATCTATAATAGGTCTCTTTCCTATTTTAATGTTGATCTTATGTATGTCACTTTCCTTTTTTTTTCTCTTCATGACAAGTGTCTTTTCTCTCATTAAAGGAGATGGTCTTCTCAATAATAGAGGATTTTGTAGATTATGAGTCTATTCAATGACACTTTAAAATTGTGTTTTTTTAAATGTTTTATTTGTTATTATTATGGAAGGTCATTATCAATATTTTATTCATTAATTTACTTTTCATGTGTGTATTCATGTTGTGTTGATTATACATACTACATCTAATTAATTAATGTTGTATTTTTCTTAACCAGGATTATAAACTATATGATCCATATGTGGTATTAACAATGCAACACAACTAGAACTAATATATAAAAAGAAAATGAAA
>ML780353.1:414828-457607 GCA_009831015.1 Picea engelmannii
ACTTTCGAACCTTGATTTTGAGGTGGTTCTGCTAGACAATATGTCTTCTGTTGTATCTCCAAAGTTTCGGCCCTTCTGTGTATGAAACTTTCTTTTATGTAGTTCTCTGATATTTCTTCTCTGCAATTCCACAGGTCTGATCACAATTGGATGTGCCAAGTGGAAATTATGGTAACTTCCCAACAACTTGCTGATTTTTGGCGTTTCCAGGAGATGTAACTTGTATAGCATGCCCCACACACAATAATTGATATCAAATTCTGAAACTCGCACCCAAGATACTACAGACTATACACCATCCAATGCAACTAGTACCACTCAATTTGGATACTCGAGAAAGACGTTATGATTGTTTTACCTGGACCACCTTCTTGAGACTAGTCAATAGGACTAGTCAGATACCCTATATTACACAAGGTGTATATACAAATTTAAGATGACCCAAAAGATGAACTTTTTACCACAGATACCTTACTAATTTATGTAAATTTCCTCTAGAGTTCAGGGTCTGAAACGTTACATAAAAAAATTTATAGCAAAAATTCCACAATGACTCATTTCAGGATGATTCCAGAACCCTATCTTGTACAGGATGTATCTCCGAAATTATAAGGCCTCAGGAGCTGAATTTGGAACCCAACGTACCTTGATCCGTCTACTAAATATCATCCAAGCCATTCCTTCTGAAACATTGTATAAAAAAAGTTATATCGAAAATGCCACGGTGTCTCAGATGTAGCAACGAAACCCCAAGACCTTGAGCTCTGATACCATATGTTAAGAACCAAACATCAATATAGCATAGAAAAAACTCAGGAAAAGTAATCAACGCCTTGAAAAAGAGATAATTTCAGATAATAAGCCTCTTCGAGGGGGCAACCTCCTTTTACCCCACTTAAATGTTCAAGTACAAGATGATTCAAAATGAAAATGTCTCCTTGGTATATATAGGAGACTAGGAGGTATAATTACAACTAATGGCCTAAAGTCGACATAAACAAAATAGCATTACTAATCTAATATGCCCCAATTAAGGGGTAATGATCCAATATTAGGGCTTAACATACAACCTTTACTTGTGGACACCGCTCTATGAACCAAGTCTGGGCTCATCTCTCATGACTCAAAGTGCACCAATCCCACATAGAATTCTCACAACCAACATACAAGCACGGGAATAAGGAATGGTTTCATAGGGAGAATGAATACAAGGGAAATTTGAGGAAAAAACTCAGAGAAAGATGCAAGACTTGGGAAATGAGAGGGAAGGGATTTTGGCAAAGTTTTCTTATCTCCTTGTTCATATGTCTAAATGACTCCCCTAAACCCCTTTTTATATGAGAAAAAACATGATTATTCAGTTTGGGGACGAGCTACAGGGGGTAAAATGGTTAGGAAACCATTCATAGCCTCTAAACTCCACCGAAATACATGCAATTTTATATATTTTGCATTTTTTGGAAGTAAACGTGGGCTAACTAGCATGCAACATGCATATGTACGTGAGAAGATTAGCATGAAGCACACATATGTACGTGGGTTAATAGTGCAACACGATGTGCACATTATCCAAAAAGTTGTTTTTTGAAGGAAACCTAAACAATATTATTGGTAAAAGATGCAAATGGATGGGCCAATGTCTTGGATCCATAGATTTGGCATTTCTAGACTATAACACCTATTGAACCCCCTTTAGGAAAAAATAAGTATATATTGGTATGAAAATATTACCTGACCAAATGGACTATGGTGAAATTAATGAAGGTAGATACAAAGAAAAAAGTAATTGAATTTCTACAATAAAACATATTCTCAAGATATCGACTCCCAAGGGAAACAATCACATATCAAGGCCCTCATTTCACCTCCATAGTCATAGAATAAATCATGCAACAACATCACATATTCCATAGGAAGTCCACTCCTTGTCACACACAAGAAAATGGACAAGCAGAAGTGATTAATATAGAGTTGGAGAACATCCTCACCAAGCTAGTCATTATAAACAAGAAATATTGGACAAGGAAATTGATAGAGGTAGTATGGGACACAATACCATGTGTAATATTACCACACGATTTACCTCATATGAACTAGTCTATGGAAATGAGGCCATGTTTCATAATGAATTTGAATTTTCCACTTTAAGGACAACATCTAAACTTAATATGGACCTTTGATCAGAACAACAAGAAAGGTTGCAGTTGCTAAATTCTATATATGAGTACATGATGCAATCTCTCTTCCATACTGAGGTAGTCCAACTACAAATAAAAATATGGCATGACAAAAGAATTAAGCCTATAAATTTAAAGGAAGGAGATTGGGCACTCTTATATGACTCCCAATTCAAAGACTTCAAGGGAAAGATGATTACACTATGGCTAGGACCATACATCATTGAAAAATGGCATGAGAATGGTTGAGTCCAAATTATAACCATAGATGAAGAAAACATTTCATTATTGGTCTGAAAGAGGAGATGCTTCAAATCCATCCAAACACTAAAAAAAAAAACAAAAAGAAAAAAGAAGAAGGAAAAACGAGAATAAAATACCTAGGTGAAAACTTCAATGAGGCATATGGGATAAATATTCGGTTCAAAACCTCCATGAAGGAAGTCTTAGATTTGAGAAAAATAATGTACCTCATGATGAAAACCCTTACAAGCACAATGAGACAAGGAAATGGTAAAAAACATAAATGGCACCATTGCCTTGAGGGAAAAAAAGGGAAAAAATAATAAAACTACTTTGCAGGTATCCAAGGCCACTAGAAGATCTATTAGGAATTCAAGTACCTGCACAAAGAAAGACAAAGGAAAAACATTAGAAGAATATCTAAACAAGAGAAGCAATACATATGAGGTGTGGAACAAATAATTTTTTAACAAGCATACAATCCTTCAGATAATGATAAACAAGCATATTTGGAATAGATTCAACCCTACAAGGTTGGAGAATAGTATCATATATGATATATCCCTACAAAACAAGTCAAGGAAATCATAAAAAATTAATTTCCAAATTAACCACATGTTCACATTCATTGCAATCCATGTCAAACGATCATCCATATCTATCCTTATTTAAAATTTACCATCTTCATCTATTTTCACTTTCCATTCTACACCATCAAACTCCACATCCACTTCATACGATGTTTCCTACCCTCCAAACTCATTAAAACAACAATTAGGAGAAAAACACCATCCTCTACATGCTTCTATAGGAAAATCTACGACACAAATGTTTTCTATGACAAGCACCTTATTTCAGAAAAATCATTAAACTATTCAACAACAAGAATCATTATAACCACAACAAGATGAAAAAATAAAGGGAGAAGACTGCAAATCATCTACAAGATCCTCTACATAACTACAGGATCTCCTACAGACTGTACAAGAAAACCTACAACAATATCAAACAATGATATCAATATTGAGAGGTGACCATAAATCCACTACATTAGCAAATAGAACTCAAAGGATATCAACAATAAGGTACACTCTCTCATACATTCTCACTTTACTTGTTTTTATAATTGCAAGATTACATCATAATATATTTTTCATGGTCAAAACAAATTAACCAATGTACAACAATAAAACCAAGGTGGGCCTCAATATCCACATGGAGGGAGGTGCCATTTCAGGCCATTAGATAAAAAGGGTGATAAATAAGAGTGACGAAAGTTAAGCATGAGAATAATTTGTTGTTAATTTGTAAATACGGTGCAAGTGTCAAATCACTTTGAGTGCCAAATTCTGAACTAAATGTGAAGAGGTTTTGACCCCTGACAATCACTCTCAATTTCTTGACTCATACAATTAGTGGACAGTCTCTCCAGATATTAACAAGCAAGTTCTCTTCAAGTAGGAAAACAACGGGAAATCTATCCATGAACAACAAGGTTTCTTCAGAGTAGTAGGGTCTCTCCAAAGAACAACAGACAAAGTACCTCCAATCAAGCAAGCAAATAGGGGTCGACCTTTCCAAATTTAGAATACCCTAAGAAACATTAATCCTACAGGAAAGGTTGGTAGACAACTCTAATCCTATTTTTTGGGAAATGTTTCTCTCAGTATACACTTAGGTTGTATTAAAAGTTGTTTGCATAGAGTACTATAACCTTGCATATGCCTTTCTCTCTTTAAAATCATTTCCACAAGCTTGTATGTGCACTTAGGTTGTCTTTAAATTTGTTCCCACATAATATTTAAAGCCTACATATGCCTTGCTCAAGTTATTTCAAAATCTTTTCCATAGAGCTATTATAAGCCTACATATGCCTTACCTAAGATATCTTTAAATTGTTTCCCACAAAGTACTTTATAATCCTTTTGTGCCTCACTTAGGTTGTCTTAAATAAATTTTCCATGAAGTCATTATAAATCCTACATTATGTCTCCTACGGGGAACCAAGTAGGGTCTTCATACCTATAATTGACCAATATTTTTCATCCTAAACCCTTGTTCATAATTTTTTATAACCCTTCCTAAGAAAGTAAGTCCGAGGATTTAATTTTTCCTATAAAAAGAAGCCCTCACACAACCATCCTTTAATTGTTGTCCAAATATTTGGTGATTACTAGAATTGCAGTGAAGTTGATAATATAGAGGGAATATTACCATCCTTGACTACTCACATACCTACATCAGAGTTTATACAATTTATTTTGAAAAAATGGGAGCTAGGTTTAATAGAAGGGAGCTAACAGATCCTTCTAATGTATACAACAAACCTAAAGTAGTGAAGATTTTTCAGGACAACAATTGGCTTGTGTAATTTGAAAAACTAAGAGGGTATCATGATGACATTTCCCCAGAATTTTCTTTGAATTTTTAAAACATAATATGGCAGGATTATATCACTGTTGTGAGAGAGATAGAAATACATGTTCATGAAGCCACAATCAATAGAGTCTCATGCTTGACCATGGGTTTTCCTTTTGAAAAATATGTGATATAGGAGGCCAATGATGCTAAGAATCTCTTATTCCCTAGTTATGAAGAGCCTATAGAGGATAGAAATGAGGTAAAGAGGGATATCTTATGTGATCCATGGTCGAAACTGGCCTACCATTTACTCAAATACATCACATGTGAAGGGAGGATGAGTGTAGTTTATGCATACCATTTCATATTTCTACATTAGCTGAGGCATTTGTTCCATCAAAAAATTGAAGAGAACCTAAAAATACCTTACTTTATCCCATAGTCAGTCAAATATATGAGATAAAGTTAAAAAAGGGAAGAAGGATGCATTATCAGACCATGGCCTGATCAAACTCATAGTATATGAAGCCCTGGAAAATATGAATGTTAAAATAACACAAGAACAATTTGTAGATATGGAAATATGTCATTTCTTACAGTCTCAACATTGTTTTTAGGACTCAAGCCCCTGAAGGGATGTGAAAGGGAAGAATAAGGCCAACAAAGAGGGAGATGGCAAGGAAAATCACTCTAAGAAGAATATTAAAATTGTAACACCCCATGTGACATCCCAAAAAATAAAGTATTTTTGAAATTTAAATTTCTTGGAAATTTATTCCGTTTTTAGTAAATTCGAATTTGGAAAATTTCTGCCATTTATGGCAATTATGAATTTCGAATTTGATAATTGTAATTAATTGTTATGACTGTTGGACATAGACCTAATTTGACCCAACTAACTATTTGACTATGACACTTGTATAAAAACAAAATATTTTATATTGATTTCAGGAGGACAAACGAAACAACCATATTAAATTTAACTGACCATGACTCCATGAGTGGGGAACATGTTGGAACTACCTCTAGGCTTCTTGTTACATGTGGAAAATCAGTGATTTGGCCATTGGCAGCCCCTGAAAATCAGGGATTTAGAAAGCTGCGAAAATTCCCAAGGGAGGGAAAAAGACCTAGGCAAATTGATAAATAGCATATGTGAGGAGGCGAGACACTGCCAAGTATGATGGGAAAGAGACTATTGATTTTTACTTGTTTTTATGAACACTACTGAGTGAGTGTGAGGCAAGCAGAATCTACTGGAATTGAAGGACATTTTTGAGGAGGAGTTCCTAGTTCGCTCTCATGGATTCATGGTCAGGCTAGGGGGTGAATCGGGCAAGTGATTTTGGTTGCCTATTCTACGGTTGGGAGGAATGTGGCTATTCCCTTTGTTGTTCCGAGAATTGGTTCAGATATGTTAGATTCCTCCTTCTTTGCTTGAATGATTTTGGGTAATCTGATATTATGCATCTGTTGGTGTTAAGATGAAATAATTTCCATGGATGATATATGTTTTTTTTTTCGTATGAAGTTACAGTCAAAAGTTAAATCTCTAGGAAAAATTACCTATGTACACCTAAACTGGAAAGAACAGATCTATCTATAGGAGTACGTTCATTTATGTAACCTAAATATTAGGAAGATCTATCCATAAATATTTGGAGTTGAGAAATTATGTATATATGTTACATATCAACTTATATATATATATATATATATATATATATATATATATATATGATTACAATTTATGATATGTTGTAGGAACGATTGTATCTATATGGTTTCTCTAGGTCATATATTGGATAATCATCTATTCTATTAAGGAATATAGTTATATTACTACTATATTGTGACTCATTGTCATCACAGGTTCCACGTACAAGTGTACGGGTTTATAAACAACACATATTGTCTGTAGTGGTAATAGAATTGAATCTGGATAGTGAACTATTTTACAAAACCACTGTGTTTTTTGTCGTGCTTAGGATAGATCTATTTTTCTCGAAGAATTAAATTCATGATGCAAATTTCGAAACTTCAAGTCCTGTAAAAAAAAATTCTTCTACATGTCATAAGATCATCATGAGACATACAACTTTAAGGGTTCTTTTTTGTAGTGGATTTTCAAACCTGTGTAAACATTTGTAGAAAACTGGAACAAATTTTCAGAAGTATTATATCTTTTTTTTAATTGTACAGATTTAAAGGCCTTATTAATTTAATAAGGGGTTTTATAAAGTATCAAACAAACTTATGACTGCAGTTATGAATATATACATGTAAATGTTCATTCAATAATCGTTATAACAAATGACATAGAATTAGTAGCATACAATTGTAAAGGATTATGCCAGAATCAAAACATAGAGACATCATTCACGTTACACTGATAGATTCCAGACTCTTCTGAATACCCAAGGCTTAAGATTTTGACTTCACTGACTTGCAAGGAAACGATTAACTCAGACATTCGTATGTTCAGAAAACTAGGTACTTAGTTCCAGAAATTGGAGTACACTCGGGTCGAACACAACAAAAAGATAGGTCTAAACTAGTACAAATCCAGGATAAACATTAAAAGAGAAAACACAAGTGTTTTTATTTACCAACACGCTTATAGGTATTCCGAGGATCTACGATTGTAAAAATGAATTGAAGTAAGGCTACAAGAGATGGAAATAAAATACCATTCAAAATTCATTTCATTTCAGAAATGTCGAGAACACGGTCCCAGTATAGGAAAGAAATCAGTCATATTTTTTCCTTCGAATAATACTTAATACAAGTCATAGTAAGAAATCGATTTAATCCTTGGGTAAATATACAAATATAAAGTTGACTCTCAGAACTCGACTCTGAGAAGGAGTAATGAAGTTAGAAGCTAACACATAGCAAACCAATTACATAAATGGTTCCTTAATTGAATTCTTCTACCATTAACTATCTAGGCCTTCTTGACAGGGGAAAAATGGAACCCGAGTACCTATTAAGAGGGGGTGAAATCTCCGAGCGTTTGTCCTCGCGTGGTCGAAACCCCTACACAGAGTTGCGAGAAATACCCTTAAAGTTTTGTTCAACAAAAATACAAATAAAAAAAAAAAAGGAAACGAGCAATTTTAGGAAAGAGTTCGTCGAAGTAATACTTAACTTAAGTAGAGGGATATGATTATCCTTCGCCATCGCCAGGAGCCGCGTATTTCTCCAGACCCAAAAGGGGAAGAGGAGTCCTAAACTTCCTGATGGGTACCCTCACAAAACCAAAGGGGCTCATCATTAGCATTAAGAATCAATGAATAACCGAAACAAGAACAGATCCAAGAACCAATACACGAATGCCAGAACGTGACCAAACTTCATAAAAGCATAAACTCAAGATCCATCTTACATAAATATAAAGAAAACAATAGAATAGAACCAATGATCTATCTAACACTCTGTAAATAAGTTTTAAGGAAATACAGGGTCAACACGATGCCAAAACCCCAAACACATATGCCTGCTAAGACACTCAGAAGGAGAAAAGGGGGGCATGTAGAACTTAACTGAACATCTTTAACTTTAGTCAGAGTATAATCCTTGCTTAAGGGTTTGGCCAACTACTATTCTTTCTGGGCGATTCTCAAATAAGGAAAAATCACAATCTTATGAGTTATCGAAGAGTATTTGGGATGGACCCCTATTTCTTTTCACAACCTGGATTGAAACAAATTGCCAGAGAGGTTCCAGAATAAAAAATAAATAGGCTTAGCATATAGGCATGTATAAGACCCTAACCCTTTTAAACATATGATTTTATTTTTCGACGAAGCATAACCAGGAATAGTAATAAAAGAATGACGAGTACAGGAGGAGGGAAAGAAGGGCCTACATGCAATAAATAGGATAATACCATAACAGTAAGCCGAAAAAAGGATGAAAACTACAGTAAAATTATTATTTAGGATGGATACATACCGAACAAGAGAAATATGGGAGATGCTCCAATCCACCATGCCCGTGCACAGTAAAGTCAAGAACAGAGGAAAACACAGGATTCAACTCAGAGTAGATTGGCACAAAGATGAAAATGAATCATTGTTGCTACCCTAAAACACGAGCTCGCGCATATTGAATGTGGTGGGTATGACGAGGAAATGCGCCCGGTGACAACAGTGAAGTGGAGTATTCGGGTTGGAGGAGCGTACAGGGTGACTCTCGTTTCCCCTCCAACTCCATTACTGGTCGGACAAAAAATTAAATTCGACTGTCAATACATCTAGTCACATTTAATAAAATTACGAGGACAAGTGAGGATCTCGTCAAAACCCTTTTACTGCTAGTTCAGTTAGTGCCAGTGGTTGGATTTAGTTAATCCTGGAAGGTTTAATCATCTGCCACCTTAGGGATTCTCTTCCAACCAAGTAGATTATTGGGTTACGAATTCGATCAACAAAATAATTCCCAAGGACGCCCTCGAAGTCCGTGGTCACCTTTAAAAAAAGAAAAACCAATAAAGCTAACGTTAAAGAAAATATTTCAACCCCCTTCCTTGTGTCTCTAAAGTTTTCAGGGACTTGAAGTTTAGGCTTGTGCACGTGTATGAGAGTGGATGTTTAATAAGAGGCTAAAAACCTAAGTACTAGGCCTATGTCCACCTTTTGCATTACTACAAAGTTTTAACATTTGACCACTTACGAAGACGATTATAACTTAAATGAGTATTAAAGAGTAAAAAGAAATTGAATACACAGGATATTACGATTTTGAGGTTTAATCCCCTTATTATAAATCTATCATACAGACTTAGAGCATAATTCTCTTAGAAGAAGTTTTTTTTTTTTTTATGACGAAATTGAGGTTTATTACATATGGTATCAGAGAAAAATTTACAACACTAGGCCTAAACAGGGCCACATTAGTTGCTTAGTATATATATTCTGATTTATGTAAAACTAATAAACCTTATGATTACAAACATAAAGACTTTTCTTCTTTGTATTAATTATGGCAGCTCAGGACGATGCAGAAATTAGGATGGAAGGAAATCCACAGCAAAGACCCCTTGGAGATCCAAGACAAAATAGTGACAGAAGCTCACCCATGGAGGTGTTGGAAATAATGAGGAATCTTATTGTTGAACTATAGATTTTCAAAGCCGACAATGAAAAATTGAAGAAAGCACAGCAGGAACAACAAGAGATAAATGAAGTCATGTTGCACAATATAGTCACCAAGAAAAGCCTAAAGGACCATAACCATGACAAAGAAGTCAGAAAAAGGGCCTCCAATAACTATGGGCCGAAAACAGAAAAAGGAGACAGTTCGTCTAAAGGAACACCTTCAGCTGAAGACAAAACTAAACTAGATAGAAAAAGAAAACAAGTAGACCAACTTGAAGGAGAATTTAAAAATATTAAACCAGCTACGTTTGATGGAGAATCTAGGACAGGAGAAGAAGTCGAGGCATGGTTGTTAGACATCAAAAAATATTTCCAGATCTACAATTATTCCAACAACATGAAGGTCAGAATGACCATCTACAATCTGAAAGGGAAGGCCAACATTTGGTGGCAAGACCTGAAATTGGCCAAGGGCCTAAAGGAGAAACAGTTGGAATGGTCTGAATTTAAGAAGTATTTCAAGAAACAATACCTTTTTGAAAGCTATTATGAAAGGAAGATGAAAGAATTTTACGAGTTACGACTCATACAGATGATAATGGAGGACCTTATAAATAAATTTCTGGAATTACTAAGGTTCGTACCATACATTCGGGAGGATAAGGTAAAAATCCATCGATTCTTAAGCTGTTTACCACAGTCCTACATGGACATAATTGAGTTTGACAACCCCAAATCCTTGAGTGATGTATTCATAAAAGCACGAATGTGGTATGACCATTATAAAAAACCGGTAGAGTTTCCCAAAGGTTGGAAGGATAAGAAGCAAGATTGAATGAACCAGCGGAAGAAGGGATACTAGCCAACAACCTATCGAAATGCAGAAAAAAAATTCCGAGGAAGGATTTTCACTCCAATCATCCAAATACGCAAAACAACGGTAAACCGATAAACCTGAGAACGAAGAAGTTTGGGGACAGCTCCCACGAGCCATTAAAGTGTTGGGAATGCGGAGAGCCTCATCTAAGGAGGAACTGTCCATGTTTATTTTCAGCAAACAAAATTGTTGTTCATAACTTGCAGGAAGCCTCGATGGTGGGAGACGTGGACATAAGAATGCATCGGATAAATGTATCCATATATGGTTGACAAGCTAACCACCGGTCCTTGGTGGTAGAAATCAACGGTAAAATCAATAACACTCGAATTTATGTTCTAATTGACCCTGGAGCTACGTTAAGTTATATTACCCCTGATGTAGTAGAGTCAAATAAAATTAAAAACAGAAGCACGCAAAATCATGGCTTGTACAACTAGCAACGGGTACTAAAAGGAAAGTAGTTGACTTTATTTCTGACTTTGAGTTCATCTTAGATGGTCAATATATAAGAACAAATATGAACATCCTACCACTAGGATCTTATGATATGATTATCAGGATGGATTGGTTGGAACAACACAAAGCAGTACTAGATTGTTATACAAAGATACTTAGCTATAAAGACGACTTTGGCACTGCTAGAACAACCCAAGGTATACCAAAGCTGGTATCAATCAGACAAGTTTCAGCGATGCAACTCAAGAAATGTATGAGGAAGGGATGTCAAGTTTATGCCATCCAAGTGAAGAATCTGTTAGAAAAAGAAGTTAAGCCAAAGTTAGAAGTCTTCGCTATCCTACGTGAATTCAGAGACATGTTTGTGGATGAGATTCCAGAATTACCTCCTATAAGGGAAATAAACTTCTCCATAGACCTACTACCTAGTTCAACCCCTATCTCAAAGGCACCGTACCGAATGAGTCTACCAGAACTAATAGAATTAAAAATACAATTACAGGAATTGTTGGACAAAGTGTATATCAGACCGAGTGTCTCACCATGGGGGGCACCAGTCCTCTTTGTGAAAACAAAAGACGGTACTCTAAGACTATGTATCGATTATAGACAACTGAACAAAATGACTATTAAGAACAAATACCCCTTACCAAGGATAAATTATTTGTTCGAATAAGTAGGTGGGGCCAAGATCTTTTCAAAGTTGGATTTACGATCCAGTTATCATCAAGTTAGGATGAAAGACGAGGACATAAGAAAAACAACTTTTCGGACAAGATATGGACACTACGAGTTTGTAGTCATACCTTTCAGACTCACTAACGCACCAACCACGTTTATGTGCTTGATGAACAATATCTTCAGTCAGTACTTAAACAAGTTCATGGTAGTATTTATCGATGATATTCTGGTCTATTAAAAAACGGAGGAAGAACATGATGAACACTTAAGTATAGTTCTCCAAACGTTGAGAAAACACAAACTGTATGCCAAATTTGACAAGTGTGACTTCTATCAAAAATAAATACAATATCTAGGACATGTAATTTTAGCAAAAGGCATTGTCGTAGACTCGGAGAAGACAAAATCCATTATGGAATGGCCGGTACCTAAGGACGTAGCGGATATCCGGTCATTCATGGGAATCACTGGATATTACCATAGCTTTATAGAAGGGTTCTCTAGGATAGCCTACCCTATCACATCATTACAAAAGAAAGGGACCAAGTTTAACTGGTCAGAGAAGTGTCAAGGCAGTTTCAACAAACTAAAGGAATTATTGACAACTACACCCATATTGAAGGTAGCAGATCCATATAAAGACTTCACCGTATGTGTTGATGCAAGTAAAGAAGGAATAGGTGGTGTCCTAACTCAGGAAGGATACATTAATTGTTATGAGTCTCGGAAATTAAAAGAACACGAGCGAAATTATGTCACTCATGACTTAGAATAGGCAGCGGTAATACACGTCTTAAAAATGTGGCGACACTACATAATGGGCAGAAAATTTCTACTATTGACGGATAATAGTGGGGTGAAATATTTGTTTAACCAACTAGACCTTAATGCAAGACAAGCAAGATGGCTAGCCTTCTTGAGTGAATTCGACGTCGAGGTCAGACATATCAAGGGTAAGGAAAATAAAGTAGTAGATGCTTTAAGAAGAAGAGTCCATGGGTTATTTGAGATAAATATCAGTAGGGTAGAAAGTGATCTAGAACAAAGGATAAGGACGTCAGGTATTAACGACGGAAATTACACTAAGATGATGGAAGAATCACAAAAAAATACCGCAAACTAAGATAAACCATATCTAAGTATCGAAAAAAAAGGACTATTACGATTTAAAAACAAACTCTACATACCAAATTCAATAGAGTTAAAATTAATAGTTTTGGACGAAGTGCATAAGAAACCCTATTCTGGCCATCCAGGTTACCAAAAAGTAATAACAACACTTAGAAAACTATTTTACTAGCCTAATATGAAAGGCGAAACTGCAGAATACTTAGCTAGGTGCCAGGATTATCAGTAGGTTAAGGCCGAGCACCATCATCCAGCCGGCCTATTACAACCATTACTAGTACCAGAATGGAAATGGGAGACCATATCACTGAACTTTATAACAGGTTTGCCTAAAATTCAGAAACAAAATGATTCTATAATGGTTGTAATCGATAAACTCAGTAAGTCTGCAAACTTTATTCCTCTAAAGTCTACTTTTAAAGCTATAAACATTGTTGAAATATTCATGAAATAAATGTTTAGACTACATGGTATTCCTAAAATGGTGATTTCAGATAGAGACATAAAATTCACATCCGCTTTTTGGAAGGAATTGTTTGCAGGGCTAAATACTAATCTGAATTTCAGTACAAGTTATCATCCACAAATGGATGTACAAACTGAAAGAACAAACCAAATTGTAGAGGATATGCTCCGCATGTACGTAAGAACAAAACCGAGCAAGTGGGAAGACTACCTGCACTCGGTAGAATTTGCATATAACAATGGGTACCAAACTTCGGCTTAGTTGAGCCCTTTCAAAGTACTATACGACATAAAGTGTACGACTCTAATTAGTTGGGATAACCCAGCTGACAGACTCATGGTTGGACTAGAGATGCTCCAAGAAGTGGAGAACATGCTAAGGAAGGTACAACAAAACTTGAAAGAAGCACAGGACAGACAGAAGATCTATGCAGATCAGAAAAGAAGACAATTGGAATTTCAAGTGGGAGACCATGTTTATTTGAAGGTCAAAGCACGAAAGAGCTCGTTGAAGTTAGGGAACTGTGCCAAGATAGCACCCAGGTTTTGTCGGGCCTTCGAGATACTAGCTCGAATTGGACCAGTAGCATACCAACTTGCACTTCCAGCTAATCTAAGAATTCATAATTTATTTCATGTTTCTTTGTTAAAAAAATATATTCATGACCCTACTCATATGATTGATTGGAACTTGGTGTAGGTGGAACCCGAAGGCGATTTCCAGGTGGAATCCCTGCGCATTATGGACCGAAGAGAAATAGCACTTCGGAACAGAGTCGTCGCTCAGGTAAAGGTGCAATGGAAGCACTTTAGTCCTGAGGAGGCCACTTGGGAGTTGGAGGGATATTTGCAGAAATATGATCCAATCATGTTCCAAGGAAGGGATGAACACTGAGGAAAGTGTTTTACTGAAGGGGGAAAGGATGTGACATACCCAAAAATAAAGTATTTTTGAAATTTAAATTTGTTGGAAATTTATTCCGTTTTCAGTAAATTCGAATTTGGAAAATTTTTGCCATTTATGGCAATTTTGAATTTTGAATTTGATAATTGTAATTAATTATTATGACTATTGGACAGAGACCTAATTTGACCCAACTAACTATTTGACTATGACACTTGTATAAAAACATAATATTTTATATTGATTTCAGGAGGACAAATGGAACAACCATGTTAAATTTAACTGACGATGAATCCATGAGTGGGGAACATGTTGGAACTACCGCTAGGTTTCTTGTTACAAGTGGAAAATCAGTGATTTGGCCATTGGCAGCCCCTAAAAATTAGGGATTTAAAAAGCTGCGAAAATTCCCAAGGGAGGGAAAAAGACCTAGGCAAATTGATAAATATCATATGTTAGGAGGCAGGACGCTGCCAAGTATGTTGGGAAAGAGACTATTGATTTTTACTTGCTATTATGAACACTACTGAAGGAAAGAGAAATCTACTGGAATTGAAGGACATTGCTGAGGAGGAGTTCCTAGTTCTTTCTCATGGATTCATGGTCAGGCTAGGGGGTGAATCGGGCAATTGATTTTGGCTTCCTATTCTACGGTTGGGAGGAACGTGGTTGTTAACTTTGTCGTTCTGCGAATTGGTTCAGATATGTTAGATTCCTCCTTCTTTGCTTGAATGATTTTGGTTAATCTGATATTATGCATCAGTTGGTGTTAAGCTGAAATAATTTCCATGGATGATATATATATATATATATATATATATATATATATATATATATATATATATTGTATGAAGTTACAGTCAAAAGTTAAATCTCTAGGCAGAATTACCTATGTACACCTGAACTATAAAGAACAAATCTATCTACAGGAGTACATTCATTTCTGTACAGTTTATGATTTGTTGTAGGAACGATTGTATCTATATGGTTTCTGTAGGTCATATATTGGACAATAATCTATTCTATTAAGTAATATACTTATATTACTACTATATTGTGACTCATTGTCATCACAGGTTCCACTTACAAGTGTACGGGTTTATAAACAACACATATTGTCTGTAGTGGTAATAGAATTGAATCTGGATAGTGAACTATTTTACAAAACCACTGTGCTTTTTGTCGTGCTTAGGATAGATCTATTCTGGTCAAAGAATTAAATTCATCATGCAAATTTCGAAACTTCAAGTCATGGGAAAAAAAAATCTTCTACCTATCATAAGATCATCATGAGCCATACGACTTTAAGGGTTCATTTCTGTAGTGTATTTTCAAACCTGTGTAAACATTTGTAGAAAACTGGAACGAATTTTGAGAAGTATTATATCTTTTTTTTAACTGTAGAGCTTTAAAGTCCTTATTAATTTAATAAGGGGTTTACTAAGTATCAAACAAACTTATGACTGTAGTTATGAATATATACATGTAAATGTTCATTCAATACTCATTATAACGGATGGAATATAATTAGTAGCATACAATTGTAAAGGATTACGCCAAAATCAAAACACGGAGACATCATTCATATTACACTGATAGATTCCAGACTCTTCTGAATACCCAAGGGTTAAGATTTAGAATTCACTGGCTTGACAAGGAAACGGTTAACTCAGACATTCTTACATTCGGAAAAGTAGGTACTTAGTTCCAGAAAATGGAGTACACTCGGGTCGAACACAACAGAAAGATAGGTCTAAACTATTACAGATCCAAGATAAACATTACGAGAGAAAACACAAGTGTTTTTATTTACCAACACGCTTATAGGTATGCTTGGGATCTATGATGCTAAAAACGAATTGAGGTAAGGCTACAAGAGATGGAAATAAAATACCATTCACAATTCATTTCATTTCAGAAATGTCGAGAGCATAGTCCCAGTATAGGAAAGAAATCAGTCATATTTTTTCAATCGAATAATACTTAATACAATTCATAGTAACAAAACAATTTAATCCTTGGGTAAATATACAAACGTAAAGTTGACTCTTGGAACTCGATTGTGAGAAGGAGTAACGAAGTTAGAAGCTAAGACATAGCGAACCAATTACATAAATGGTTCCTTAATTGAATTCTTCTACCATTGACTGTCTAGGCCTTCTTGGTAGGCGTAAAATGGAACCTGAGTACCTATTAAGAGGGGGTGAAATCTCCGAGTGTGTGTCCTCGCATGGTCGAAACCCCTACACAGAGTTGCGAGAAATACCCTTAAATATTTGTTCGCTAAAGAAATACTTAACTTAAGTAGAGGGATATGATTATCCTTCACCATCACCAGGAGCCGCGTATTTCTCCAGACCCGGAAGGGGAAGAGGAGTCCTAAACTTCCTGATGGGTACCCTCTTAAAACCAAAGGGGCCCATCATTACCGTTAAGAATCAATGAATAACCGAAACATGGACAGATCCAAGAACCATTACACGAATGCTGGAACATGACCAAATTGCATAAAATCATAAACTCAAGATCCATCTTACATAAATATAAAGAAAACAATAGAACAGAACCAATGATATATCTAACACTCTGTAAATAAGTTTTAAGGAAATGCAGGGTCGATACGATGCCAAAACCCCAAACGCGTATGCCTGGTAACACGCTCAGAAGAAGCAAGTGGGGGCATGTAGAACTTAACCGAACATATTTAACTTCAGTCAGAGTATAATCCCTGCTTAAGGGTTTGGCAAACTACTATTCTTTCTGGGAGATTCTCAAATAAGGAAAAATCACAGTCTTACAAGTTATCGAAGAGTATTTGGGATGGACCCCTGTTTCTTTTCGCAACCCGGATAGAAACAACTTGCTAGAGAGGTTCCAGAATAAAAAAAAAAAATAGACTTAGAATACAGGCATGTATAATACCCTAACCCTTTTAAACATACGATTTTCTTTTTCGACGAAGCATAACTAGAAATAGTAATAAAATAACGACGAGTACAGGAGGAGGGAAGGAAGGGCCTATGGGAAATAAACAGGATAATACCAGAACAATAAGCCGAAAAAAGGATGAAAACTACAGTAAAATTATTATTTAGGATGGATACATACCGAACAGGAAAAATATGGGAGATGATCCAAGCCACCATGCCCGTGCATAGTAAAGTCAAGAATAGAGGAAAACGTAGGATTCAACTCAGAGTAGATTGGCACAAAGATGAAAATGAATCATGGATGCTGCCCTAAAACACAAGACCGAGCATATTTAATATGGTGGGTATGATGAGGAAATGCAGCATGTGACAGTAGTAAAGTGGAGTATTTGGGTTGGAGGAGGGTACAGGGTGACTCTCGTTTCCCATCCACCTCCTTTAATGGTTGGACATAAAATTAAATTTGACTGTCAATACATCTAGTCACATTTAATAAAATTACGAGGACAAGTGAGGATCTCCTCAAAACCCTTTTACTGCTAGTTCAGTTAGTGTCGGTGGTTGGAGTTAGTTAAGCCTGGAAGGTTTAATCATCTGCCACCTTAGGGATTCGCTTCCAACCAAGTAGATTATTGGGTTACAAATTTGGTCTACAGAATAATTCCCAAGGAAGCCCTTGAAGTCCATGGTCACCTTTACCAAAAGAAAAACAAATAAATCTAATGTTAAAGAAAATATTTCGACCCCCTTCCTTGTGTCTCTAAAGTTTTTGGGGACTTGAAGTTTAGGATTGTGCGCGTGTATGAGAGAGGATGTTTAATAAGAGGCTAAAAACCTAAGTACTAGGCCTATGTCCACCTTTCGCATTAATACAAAGTTTTAACATTTAACCACTTACGAAGATGAGTATAACTTAAATGAGTATTGAAGAGTAAACAGAAATTGAATACACGGGATATTACGATTTTAAGGATTAATCCCCTTATTATAAATCTATCATACAGACTTAGAGCGTAATTCTCTTAGAAGATTTTTTTTTTCTAATGACAAAATTGAGGTTTATTACATATGGTATCAGAGAAAAAGTTACAACACTGGGCCTGAACAGGGTCACATTAGTTGCTTAGTATATATATTCTGATTTCTGTAAAACTAATAAACCTTATGATTACAAACATAAAGCCTTTTCTTCTTTGTATTAATTATGGTAGCTCAGGATGATGCAGAAATCAGGATGGAAGGAAATCCGCAGCAAAGACCCCTTGGAGATCCAAGACATAATAGTGACAAAAGCTCACCCACAGAGGTGTTGGAAACAATGAGGAATCTTATTGTTGAACTACAGATTTTCAAAGCCGACAATGAAAAATTAAAGAAAGAACAATAGGAACAACAAGAGATAAATGAAGTCCTGCTGCGCAGTATAGTCACCAAGAAAATCCCAAAGGACAATAACCATGACGAAGAAGGTAGAAAAAGGGCCTCCAAGAACTCTCGGCTAGAAACAGAAAAAGGAGACAGTTCGTCTAAAGGAACACCTTCAGCTGAAGACAAAACTAAACCAGACAGAAAAAGAAAATAAGTAGACCACCTTGAAGGAGAATTTAAAAATATTAAACCAGCTACCTTTGATCGAGAATCCAGGACAGGAGAAGAAGTTGAGGCATGGTTGTTAGACATCAAAAAATACTTCCAGATATTCATTTATTCCAGCAACATGAAGGTTAGAATGGCCATCTACAATCTGAAAGGTAAGGCCAACATTTGGTGGAAAGACCTGAAATTGACCAAGGGCCTAAAGGAGAAATAGTTGGAATGGTCTGACTTTAAGAAGTATTTCAAGAAACAATACCTTTCTGAAAGCTATTATGAAAGCAAGATAAAAGAATTTTATGAAAAATGACTTGGACAGATGATGATGGAGGACCTTATAAATAAATTTCTAGAATTAGTAAGGTTCATACCGTACATCCGAGAGGATAAGGTAAAAATCCAGCGATTCTTAAGTTGTTTACCACAGTCCTACATGGACAGAATTGAGTTTGACAACCCCAAATCCTTGAGTGAAGTATTCAGGAAAGAATGAATGTGCTATGACCAGTATAAACAATGGGTAGAGTTTCCCAAAGTCTGGAAAGATAAAAAGAAAGATCGAATGAACCAGCGGAAGAAGGGATACCATCCAACTCCTTATCAAAATGCAGGAAAAAGTTTTTCAAGGAAGGATTTTCACTCCAATCATCCAAATATGCAAAGCAACGGTAAACCGGTAAACCTGGGAATGAAGAAGTTTGGGGATAGCTCCTGCGAGCCATTAAAGTGTTGGGAATGCGTAGATCCTCATCTAAGGAGGAATTGTCCACGTTTATTTTTAGCAAACAGAACTGTTGTTCATAACTTGCAAGAAGCCTCGACGGTGGGAGACGTGGGCAGAAGCCTGCATCGGATAAATGCAGCTATGTTAAGTTATATTACCCCTAATGTAGTAGAGTCAAATAAACTTAAGAAACAGAAGAACGCAAAATCATGGCTTGTACAACTAGCAACATGTACTAAAAGGAAAGTAGTTTACTTTATTTCTGACTTTGAGTTCAGCTTAGATGGTCAATATATAAGAAAAAATCTGAACATCCTACCACTAGGATCTTACGATATGATTATCGAGATGGATTGGTTGGAACAACACAAAGCAGTACTAGATTGTTATACAAAGATACTTAGCGATAAAGATGACTTTGACACTGCTAGAACAACCCAAGGTATACCAAAACCGGTATCAGTTAGACAAGTTTCAGCGATGCAACTCAAGAAATGTATGAGGAAGGGATGTCAAGTTTATGCCATCCAAGTGACGAATATGTTAGAAAAAGAAGTTAAGCCAATGTTAGAAGTCTTCGTTGTCCTAGGTGAATTCAGAGACATGTTTTTGGATGAGATACCAGAATTACCTCCTAGAAGGGAAATAGACTTCTCCATAGACCTACTACCCGGTTCAAACCCTATCTCAAAGTCACCGTACCGAATGAGTCTACCAGAACTGATAGAATTAAAAATACAATTACTGGAATTGTTGGACAAAGTGTATATCAGACCGAGTGTCTCACCATGGGGGGCACCAGTCCTCTTTGTGAAAAAGAGAGATGGTACTCTAAGACTATGTATCGATTATAGACAATTGAACAAAATGACTAATAAGAACAAATACCCCTTATCAAGGATAAATTATATGTTCGATCAATTAGGTGGGGCCAAGATCTTTTCAAAGTTGGATTTACGATCCGGTTATCATCAAGTTAGGATAAAAGACGAGGACATAAGAAAAACAACTTTTAGAACAAGATATGGACACTACTAGTTCATAGTCATACCTTTCGGACTCACTAACGCAACAACCACGTTTATGTGCCTGATGAATAGTATCTTCATTCAGTACTTAGACAAGTTTGTGGCAGTATTTATCGATGATATTTTGATCTATTCAAAAACAAAGGAAGAACATGATGAACACTTAAGTATAGTTCTGCAAACGTTGAGGAAACACAAACTGTACGCCAAATTTGACAAGTGTGACTTCTATAAAAAATAAATACAATATTTGGGACATGTAATTTCAGCAGAAGGCGTTGTCATAGACCCGGAGAAGACAAAAGCCATTATGGAATGGCTAGTACCTAAGGATGTAGCGGACATCCGGTCATTCATGGGAATCACTGGATATTACCGCAGGTTTATAGAAGGGTTTTCTAAGATAGCCTACCCTATCACGTCATTACAAAAGAAAGGAACCAAGTTTAACAGGTCAGAGAAGTGTCAAGGCAGTTTCAACAAACTAAAGGAATTATTGACAACTACACCCATATTGAAGGTAGCAGACCCAGATAAACACCTCACCATATGTGTTGATGCAAGTAAAGAAGGACTAGGTGGTGTCCTAACTCAGGAAGGATATGTTATTTGTTATGAGTCTCGAAAATTAAAAGAACACGAGCGAAATTATGTCACTCATGACTTAGAATTGGCAGCGGTAATACACACCTTAAAAATGTGGTGACACTACATAATGGGTAGAAAATTTCTACTATTGATGGATAATAGTGGGGTGAAATATTTGTTTAACCAACTAGACCTTAATGCAAGAAAGGCAAGATGGCTAGCCTTCTTGAGCGAATTCGACATCGAGGTCAGACATATCAAGGGTAAGGAAAATAAAGTAGCAGATGATTTAAGAAAAAGAGTCCATGGGTTATTTGAGATAAATATCAGTAGAGTAGAAAGTGATATGGAACAAAGGATAAGGACATCAGGTATTAACGACGGAAATTACACTAAGATGATGGCAGAATTACAAAACAATACCGCAAACTAAGATAAACTAGATCTAAGTATCGATAAAAAGGGACTATTACGATTTAAAAACAAACTCTACATACCAGATTCAGCAGAGTTAAAATTAATAGTTTTGGACGAAGTGCATAAGAAACCCTATTCTGGCCATCCAGGTTACCAGAAAGTAATAACAATACTTAGAAAACTATTTTACTAGCCTAATATGAAAGACGAAACTGCATAATACTTATTTAGGTGCCAGGATTGTCAGTAGGTTAAGGTCGAGCACCATCATCCAGCCGGCCTATTACAACCATTACTAGTACCAGAATGGAAATGGGAGACCATATCACTGTAATTTATAACAGGTTTGCCTAAAACTCAGAAACAGAATGATTCTATCATGGTTGTATTCGATAAACTCAATACGTCTGCACACTTTATTCCTGTAAAGTCTACTTTTAAAGCTATACACATTGCTGAACTATTCATGAAAGAAATTTTTAGACTGCATGGTATTCCTAAAATGGTGATTTCAGATAGAGACGTAAAATTCACATTCGCTTTTTGGAAGGAATTGTTTGCAGGGATAAATACTAATTTGAATTTCAGTACAAGTGATCATCCACAAACGGATGGACAAACCGAAAGAACAAACCAAATTGTAGAGGATATGCTCCGCATGTACGTAAGAACAAAACCGAGCAAGTGGAAAGAGTACCTGCACTTGGTAGAATTTGCATATATCAATGGGTACCAAACTTCGGCTAAGTTGAGCCCTTTCGAAGTACTATATGACATAAAGTGTACGGATCCAATTAGTTGGGATACCTAGCTGACATAATCATGGGTGGACCAAAGATGCTCCAAGAAATGGAGAACATGGTAAGGAAGGTACAACATAACTTGAAAGAAGCACAGGACAGACAGAAGAGCTACGCAGATCAGAAAAGAAGACACTTGGAATTTCAAGTGGGAGACCATGTTTATTTGAAGGTTAAAGCACAAAAGAGCTCGTTGAAGTTAGGGAACTGTGCCAAGATGGCACCCAGGTTTTGTCGGGCCCTTCGAGATACTAGCTCGAATTGGACCCGTAGCATACCAACTTTCACTTCCCGCTAATCTAAGAATTCATAATGTATTTCATGTTTCTTTGTTAACAAAATTATATTCATGACCCTACTCATATGATTGATTGGAACTTGGTGCACGTGGAACCCGAAGGCGATTTCCAGGTGGAACCCCTGCGCATTCTAGACCGGAGAGAAATAGCACATTGGAACAGAGTTGTCGCTCAGGTAAAGGTGCAATGGAAGCACTTTAGTCCTGAGGAGGCCACTTGGGAGTTGAGGGAGATTTGTGGAAATCTCATCCAATCTTGTTCCAAGGAAGGGACGAACACTGAGGATAGTGTTTTATTGAAGGGGGAAAGGATGTGACATACCCAAAAATAAAGTATTTTTGAAATTTAAATTTGTTGAAAATTTATTCCATTTTTAGTAAATTTGAATTTGGAATTTTTTTTTCCATTTATGGCAATTTTGAATTTGATAATTGTAATTAATTATTATGACTATTGGACAGAGACCTAATTTGACCCAACTAACTATTTGACTATGACACTTGTATAAAAACAAAATATTTTATATTGATTTCAGGAGGACAAATGGAACAACCATGTTAAATTTAACTGACCATGACTCCATGAGTGGGGAACATGTTGGAACTACCTCTCGGTTGCTTGTTACAAATGGAAAATTAGTGATTTGGCCATTGGTAGCCCCTGAAAATAAGGGATTTAGAAAGCTGCGAAAATTCCCAAGGGAGGGAAAAAGACCTAGGCAAATTGATAAATAACATATGTGAGGAGGCAGGATGCTGCCAAGTATGCTGGGAAATAGACTATTGATTTTTACTTGTTGTTATGAACACTACTGAGTGAGTGTGAGGCAAGAGAAATATACTAGAACTGAAGGACATTGCTGATGAGGATTTCCTAGTTCATTCTCATGGATTCATGGTCAGGCTAGGGGATGAATCGGGCAAGTGATTTTGGTTGCCTATTCTACGGTTGGGAGGAACGTGGTTATTCCCTTTGTTGTTCCGCGAATTGGTTCAGATATGTTAGATTCCTCCTCCTTTGCTTGAATGATTTTGGGTAATCTAATATTATGCATCTGTTGGTGTTAAGCTGAAATAATTTCCATGGATGATATATGTTTTTTTTTTGTATGAAGTTACAGTCAAAAGTTAAATCTCTAGGCAAAATTACCTATGTACACCTAAACTGGAAAGAATGGATCTATCTACAGGAGTACGTTCATTTCTATAACCAAAATATTAGGAAGATCTATCCATAAATATTTGGAGTAGAGCAATTCTGTATATATGTTACATATCAACTTATATATATATATATATATATATATATATATATATATGATTACAGTTTATGATATGATGTAGGAACGATTGTATCGATATGGTTTTTGTAGGTCATATATTGGATAATAATCTATTCTATTAAGGAATATACTTATATTACTACTATATTGTGACTCGTTGTCATCACAGGTTCCATGTATAAGTGTACGGGCTTATAAACAACACATATTGTTTGCAGTGGTAATAGAATTGAATCTGGACAGTGAACTATTTTACAAAACCACTGTGTTTTTTGTCATGCTTAGGATAGATCTATTCTTCTTGAAGCATTAAATTCATCATGCAAATTTCGAAACTTCAAGTCCTGGAAAAAAAAATCTTCTACCTGTCATAAGATCATCATGAGCCATACGACTTTAAGGGTTCATTTTTGTAGTGGATTTTCAAACCTGTGTAAGCATTTGTAGAAAACTGGAACGAATTTTCAGAAGTATTATATCTTTTTTTTAACTGTACAGATTTAAAGGCCTTATTAATTTAATAAGGGGTTTATGAAGTATCAAACAAACTTATGACTGCAGTTATGAATATATACATGTAAATGTTCATTCAATAATCATTATAACAAATGGCATAGAATTAGTAGCATACAATTGTAAAGGATTACGCCAGAATCAAAACACAGAGACATCATTCACGTTACACTGATAGATTCCAGACTCTTCTGAATACCCAAGGGTTAATATTTCGACTGCACCAGCTTGACAAGGAAACGATTAAATCAGGCATTCGTACATTCGGAAAACTAGGTACTTAGTTCCAGAAATTGGAGTACACTCGGGTCGAACACAACAGAAAGATAGGTCTAAACTATTACAGATCCAGGATAAACATTACGAGAGAAAACACAAGTGTTTTTATTTACCAGCACGCTTATAGGTATGCCGAGGATCTATGATGCTAAAAATGAATTGAGGTAAGGCTACAAGAGATGGAAATAAAATACCATTCACAATTCATTTCATTTCAGAAATATTGAGAACACAGTCCCAGTATAGGAAAGAAATCAGTCATATTTTTTCCTTCGAATAATACTTAATACAAGTCATAGTAAGAAATCAATTTAATCCTTTGATTAATATACAAATATAAATTTGACTCTCAAAACTCGAATCTGAGAAGGATTAAGAAAGTTAGAAGCTAACACACAACAAACCAATTACAGAAATGGTTCCTTA
Organism: Picea engelmannii; assembly: GCA_009831015.1. NCBI lineage: Eukaryota > Viridiplantae > Streptophyta > Pinopsida > Pinales > Pinaceae > Picea > Picea engelmannii. Next base: position 440,105 of record ML780353.1, read on the forward strand.
ATTGAATTCTTCTACAATTAACTGTCTAGGCCTTCTTGGTAGGGGAAAAATGGAACTCGAGTACCTATTAAGAGGGGGTGAAATCTCAGAGCGTGTGTCCTCGCGTGGTCGGAACCCCTGCATAGAGTTGCAAGAAATACCCTTAAAGTTTTGTTCAACATAAATACAAATAAAAATAAATAAAAAATTGAAACAAACAATTTTAGGAAAGAGTTTGCCAAAGTAATACTTAATTTAAGTAGAGGGATATGATTATCCTTCGCCATCGCCAGGAGCCGCGTATTTCTCCAGACTTGGAAGGGGAAGAGGAGTCCTAAAATTACTAATGGGTACCCTCACAAAACCAAAGGGGCCCATCATTAGCGTTAAGAATCAATGAATAACAAAAACAAGAATAGATCTAAGAACCAATACACGAATGTTGGAACATGACCAAACTGCATAAAATCATAAACTCAAGATCCATCTTACAGAAATATAAAGAAAACAATAGAAAAGAACCAATGATATATCTAACACTTTGTAAATAAGTTTTAAGGAAATACAGGGTCGACACGATGCCAAAACCCCAAATGCGTATGCCTGGTAAGACGCTCAAAAGGAGCAAATGGGGGCATGCAGAACTTAACCGAACATCTTTAACTTCAGTCAGAATATAATCCCTGCTTAAGGGTTTGGAAAACTACTATTCTTTCAGGGAGATTCTCAAATAAGGAAAAATCACAGTCTTACGAGTTATCGAAGAGTATTTGGGATGGACCCCTATTTCTTTTCACAACCCGGATAGAAACAACTTGCCAGAGAGGTTCCAGAATAAAAAATAAATAGGCTTATCATACATGCATGTATACGACCCTAACCCTTTTAAACATACAATTTTATTTTTCGACGAAGCATAACCGGGAACAGTAATAAAATAACGACGAGTAGAGGAGGAGGGAAAGAAAGGCATACGGGCAATAAACAGGATAATACCAGAACAGTAAGCTGAAAAAAGGACGAAAACTACAGTAAAATTTTATTTAGGATGGATACATACCGAACATGAGAAATATGGGAGATGCTCCAAGCCACCATGCCCGTGCACAGTAAAGTCAAGAATAGAGGAAAACGCAGTATTCAACTCAGAGTAGATTGGCACAAAGATGAAAATGAATCATGGCTGCTACCCTAAAACACGAGCCCGCGCATATTGAATGTTGTGGGTATGACGAGGAAATGCACCATGTGACAGTAGTGATGTGGAGTATTCGGGTTGGAGGAGGGTACAGGGTGACTCTCGTATCCCCTCCACCTCCATTAATGGTTGGACACAAAATTAAACTCGACTGTCAATACATCTAATCACATTTAATAAAATTACGAGGACAAGTGAGGATCTCCTCAAAACCCTTTTACTGCTAGTTCAATTAGTGCCGGTGGTTGGAGTTAGTTAAGCCTGGAAGGTTTAATCATCTGCCACCTTAGGGATTCGCTTCCAACCAAGTAGATTATTGGGTTACGAATTTGGTCAACAAAATAATTGCCAAGGAATCCCTTGAAGTCAGTGGTCACCTTTTCCAAAAGAAAACCCAATAAATCTAACGTTAAAGAAAATATTTCAACCCCCTTCCTTGTGTCTCTAAATTTTTCGGGGACTTGAAGTTTAGGCTTGTGTGCATGTATGAGAGTGGATGTTTAATAAGAGGCTAAAAACCTAAGTACTAGGCCTATGTCCAACTTTCGCATTACTACAAAGTTTTAACAATTAACCACTTACGAAGATGAGTATAACTTAAATGAGTATTGAAGAGTAAACAGAAATTGAATACACAGGATATTACGATTTTAAGGATTAATCCCCTTATTATAAATCTATCATATAGACTTAGAGCATAATTCTCTTAGAATATTTTTTTTTTATGACGAAATTGAGCTTTATTACATATGGTATCAAAGAAAAAGTTACAAGACTGGGCCTGAATAGGGACACATTAGTTTCTTAGTATATATATTCCGATTTATGTAAAACTAATAAACCTTATGATTACAAACATAAAACCTTTTCTACTTTGTATTAATTATGGAAGCTCAGGACGATGCAGAAATCAGGATGGAAGGAAATCCGCAGCAAAGACCCCTTGGAGATCCAAGACAGAATAGTGACGGAAGCTCACCCACGGAGGTGTTGGAAACAATGAGGAATCTTATTGTTGAACTAAAGATTTTCAAAGCCGACAATGAAAAATTGAAGAAAGCACAACAGGAACAACAAGAGATAAATGAAGTCCTGTTGCGTAGTATAGTCACCAGGAAAATCCCAAAGGACGATAACCATGACGAAGAAGTCAGCAAAAGGGCCTCCAAGAACTCTGGGCCAGAAACATAAAAAGGATATAGTTTGTTTAAAGGAACACCTTCAGCTGAAGACAAAACTAAACCAGACAGAAAAAGAAAACAAGTAGACCACCTTGAAGGAGAATTTAAAAAGATTAAACCAGCTACCTTTGATGGAGAATCCAGGATAGGAGAAGAAGCTGAAGCATGGTTGTTAGACATCAAAAAATACTTCCAGATCTACAATTATTCCAGCAACATGAAGGTCAGAATGGCCATCTACAATCTGAAAGGGAAGGCCAACATTTGGTGGAAAGACTTGAAATTGGCCAAGGGCCTAAAGGAGAAACAGTTGGAATGTTCTGACTTTAAGAAGTATTTCAAGAAACAATACCTTTCTAAAAGATATTATGAAAGGAAGACGAAAGAATTTTATGAGTTACGACTCAGATAGATGATGATGGAGGACCTTATAAATAAATTTCTGGAACTACTAAGGTTTGTACCGTACATCCGTGAGGATAAGGTAAAAATCCAACGATTCTTAAGTTGTTTACCATAGTCCTACATGGACAGAATTGAGTTTGACAACCCCAAATCCTTGAGTGAAGTATTTAGGAAAGAACGAATGTGCTATGACTAGTATAAACAATGGGTAGAGTTTCCCAAAGCCTGGAAGGATAAGAAGCAAGATTGAGTGAATCAACAGAAGAAGGTATACCAGCCAGCTCCTTATCGGAATGCAGAAAAAAGTTTTCCGAGGAAGGTTTTTCACTCCAATCATCCAAATACGCAAAGCAACGATAAACCAGTAAACCTGGGAATGAAGAAGTTTGGGGATAGCTCCCACGAGCGATTAAAGTGTGGGGAATGTGGAGAGCCTCATCTAAGGAGGAACTGTCCACGTTTATTTTCAGCAAACATAATTGTTCTTCATAACTTGAAGGAACCCTTGATGGTGGGAGACATGGGCAGAAGCCTGCATCGGATAAATGCAACCATAGATGGTCGACAACCTAACCACCAGTCCTTGGTGGTAGAAATTGAAGGTAAAATCAATAACACTCGAATTTCTATTCTAATTGACCCTGGAGCTACATTAAGTTATATTATCCCTAATGTAGTAGAGTCAAATAAACTTAAGAAATGGAAGCATGCAAAATCATGGCTTGTACAACTAGCAACAAGTACTAAAAGGAAAGTAGTTGACTTTATTTCTGACTTTGAGTTCAGCTTAGATGGTCAATATATAAGAACAAATCTGAACATCCTACCACTAGGATCTTACGATATGATTATCGGGATGGATTGGTTGGAACAACACAAAGTAGTACTAGATTGTTATATAAAGATACTTAGATATAAAGATGACTTTGGCACTGCTAGAATAGCCCAAGGTATAACAAAACGGGTAGCATTCAGAAAAGTTTCAGCGATGCAACTCAAGAAATATATGAGGAAGGCATGTCAAGTTTATGCCATCCAAGTAACGAATCTGTTAGAAAAATAAGTTAAGCCAAAGTTAGAAGTCTTCGCTGTCCTATGTGAATTCAGAGACATGTTTGTGGATGAGATACCAGAATTACCTCCTAGAAGGGAAATAGACTTCTCCATAGACCTACTACCTGATTAAGCCCCTATCTCAAAGGCACTGTACCGAATGAGTCTACCAGAACTGATAGAATTAAAAATACAATTACAGGAATTGTTGGACAAAGTGTATATCAGACCGCATGTAGGTAAGAACAGAACCGAGCAAGTGGGAAGACTACCTGCACTTGGTAGAATTTGCATATAACAATGGGTACCAAACTTTGGCTAAGTTGAGCCCTTTCGAAGTACTATATGACAGAAAGTGTACGACTCCAATTTCTTGGGATAACCTGACTGATAGAATCATGGTTGGACCAGAGATGCTCCAAGAAATGGAGAACATGGTAAGGAAGGTACAACATAACTTGAAAGAAGCACATGACAGATAGAAGAGCTACGCAGATCAGAAAAGAAGACACTTGGAATTTCAAGTGGGAGACCATGTTTATTTGAATGTCAAAGAACGAAAGAGCTCGTTGAAGTTAGGGAACTGTGACAAGATGGCACCCAAGTTTTGTGGGCCCTTCGATATACTAGCTCGAATTTGACCCGTAGCATACCAACTTGCACTTCCCGCTAATCTAAGAATTCATAATGTATTTCATGTTTCTTTGTTAAAAAACTATATTCATGGCCCTACTCATATGATTGATTGGAACTTGGTGCAGGTGAAACCTGAAGGTGAGTTCCAGGTGGAACCCTTGCGCATTCTGGACCGTAGAGAAATAACACTTTGGAATAGAGTTGTCGCTTAGGTAAAGGTGCAATGGAAGCACTTTAGTCTTGAGGAGGTCACTTGGGAGTTGGAGGGAGATTTGCAGAAATATCATCCAATCTTGTTCCAAGGAAGGGACGAACATTGAGGATAGTTTTTTACTAAAGGGGGAAAGGATGTGACATCCCCAAAAATAAAGTATTTTTGAAATTTAAATTTGTTGGAAATTTATTCCATTTTTAGTAAATTCGAATTTGGATTTTTTTTTCCATTTATGGCAATTTCGAATTTAATAATTGTAATTAATTATTATGACTATTGGACAGAGACCTAATTTGACCCAACTAACTATTTGACTATGACACTTGTATAAAAACATAATATTTTATATTGATTTCAAGAGGACAGATGGAACAACCATGTTAAATTTAACTGACCATGACTCCATGAGTGTGGAACATGTTGGAACTACCTCTAGGCGGCTTGTTATAAGTGGAAAATCGGTGATTTGGTCATTGGTAGCCCCTGAAAATCAGGGATTTAGAAAGCTGCGAAAATTCCCAAGGGAGGGAAAAATACCTAGGCAAATTGATAAATAGCATATGTGAGGACGCAGGACGCTGCCAATTATGCTAGGAAAGAGACTATTGATTTTTACTTGCTGTTATGAACACTACTGAGTGAGTGTGAGGCAAGAGGAATTGAATGGAATTGAAGGACATTGTTGAGGAGGAGTTGCTAGTTTGATCTCATGGATTCATGGTCAGGCTAGGGGGTGAATCGGGCAAGTGATTTTGGTTTCCTATTCTACGGTTGGGAGGAACGTGGTTGTTCCCTTTGTCGTTCCACGAATTGGTTCAGATATATTAGATTCCTCCTTCTTTGCTTGAATGATTTTGGGTAATCTGATATTATGCATCTGTTGGTGTTAAGATGAAATAATTTCCATGGATGATATATATATATATATATATATATATTTTGTATGAAGTTATAGTCAAAAGTTAAATCTCTAGGAAAAATTACCTATGTACACCTGAACTGGAAAGAACAGATCTATATACAGGACTACGTTCATTTTTGTAACCAAAATATTAGGAAGATCTATCCATCAATATTTGGAGTTGAGCAATTATGTATATATGTTACATATCAACTTATATGTATATGATTACAGTTTATGATCTGCTGTAGGAACGATTGTATCTATATGGTTTCTGTAGGTCATATATTGGATAACCATCTATTCTATTAAGGAATATACTTATATTACTACTATATTGTGACTCATTGTCATCATAGGTTCCACGTACAAGTGTACGGGTTTATAAACAACACATATTGTCTGTAGTGGTAATAGAATCGAATCTGGACAGTGAACTATTTTACAAAACCACTGTGTTTTTTTTTGTTCTTAGGATAGATCTATTCTGCTCGAAGCATTAAATTCATCATGCAAATTTCGAAACTTCAAGTCCTAGAAAAAAAAAATCTTCTACCTGCCTTAAGATCATCATAAGCCATACGACTTTAAGGGTTCATTTCTGTAGTGGATTTTCAAACCTATGTAAACATTTGTAGAAAACTGGAACAAATTTTCAGAAGTATTATATCTTTTTTTTAGCTATACAAATTTAAAGGCCTTATTAATTTAATAAGGGGTTTACGAAGTATCAAACAAACTTATGACAGTAGTTATGAATATATACATGTAAATGTTCATTCAGTAATTGTTATAATGGATGGCATAGAATTAGTAGCATACAATTGTAAAGGATTACGCCAGAATCAAAACACAAAGACATTATTCATGTTACACTGATACATCCCAGACTCTTCTGAATACCCAAGGCTTAGGATTTTGACTGCACCGTCTTGACAAGGAAACGATTAACTCAGACATTTGTACGTTCGGAAAACTAGGTACTTAGTTCCAGAAATTGGAGTACACTCGGGTCGAACACAACAGAAAGATAGGTCTAAACTATTACAAATCCAAGATAAACATTATGAGAGAAAACACAAGTGTTTTTATTTACCAACACACTTATAGGTATTCCGATGATCTACAATGCTAAAAACGAATTGAAGTAAGGCTATAAGAGATGGAAATAAAATACCATTCACAATTCATTTCATTTCAAAAATGTCGAGAACATAGTCCCAGTATAGGAAAGAAATCAATCATATTTTTTCCTTCGAATAATACTTAATACAAGTCATAGTAAGAAACCAATTTAATCCTTGGGTAAATATGAAAATATAAAGTTGACTCTTGAAACTCGACTGTGAGAAGGAGTAACGAAGTTAGAAGCTAACACACAGCGAACCAATTACAAAAATGGTTCCTTAATTGAATTCTTCTACCATTAACTGTCTAGGCCTTCTTGGTAGGGGACAAATGGAACCCAAGTACCTATTAAGAGGGGGTGAAATATCCTCGTGTGTGTCCTCACGTGGTCGAAAGCCCTGCACAGAGTTGCGAGAAATACCCTTAAAGTTTTTTTCAACAGAAATACAAAAAAAAAAAAAAAAGGAAACAAGCAATTTTAGGAAAGAGTTCACCAAAGTAATACTTAACTTAAGTAGAGGGATATGATTATCCTTCGCCATCGCCAGGAGCCGTGTATTTCTTCAGACCCAAAAGGGGAAGAGGAGTCCTAAATTTTCTTATGGGTACCCTCGCAAAACCAAAGGGGCCCATCATTAGCGTTAAGAATCAATGAATAACCGAAACAAGAACAGATCCAAGAACCAATACACGAATGCTGGAACATGACCAAACTGCATAAAAGCATAAACTCAAGATCCATCTTACAGAAATATAAAGAAAACAACAGAACATAACCAATGATCTATCTAACACTCTGTAAATAAGTTTTAAGGAAATGCAGGGTCGACACGATGCCAAAACCCCAAACGCGTATGCTTGGTAAGACGCTCAGAAGGAGAAAAGGGGGGCACGCAGAACTTAACTGGACATCTTTAACTTCAGTCAGAGTATAATCCCTGCTTAATGGTTTGGCCAACTCCTATTCTTTCTGGGAGATTCTCAAATAAGGAAAAATCATAGTCTTACGAGTTATCAAAGAGTATTTGGGATTGACCCCTATTTCTTTTCACAACCCTGATAGAAAAAACGGTCCAGAGAGGTTCTAGAATAAAAAATAAATAGGCTTAGCATACAGGCATGTATAAGACCCTAACCCTTTTAAACATACGATTTTCTTTTTCGACGAAGCATAACCGGGAATAATAATAAAAGAATGACGAGTACAGGAGGGAAAGAAGGTCCTACGAGCAATAAACAGGATAATACCAGGACAGTAAGCCGAAAAAAGGACGAAAACTACAGTAAAAATATCATTTAGGATGGATACATACCGAATAGGATAAATATGGGAGATTCTCCAAGCCACCATGCCCGTGCACAGTAAAGTCAAGAACAGAGGAAAACACAGGATTAAACTCAGAGTAGATTGGCACAAAGATGAAAATGAATCATGGCTGCTACCCTAAAACACGAGCCCGCACATATTGAATGTGGTGGGTATGACGAGGAAATGCACCATGTGACAATAGTGAAGTGGAGTATTCAGGTTGGAGGAGGGTACATGGTGACTCTCATTTCCCCTCCACCTCCATTAATGGATAGACAGAAAATTAAATTCGACTGTCAATACATCTAGTCACATTTAATAAAATTAAGAGGACAAGTGAGGATCTCCTCAAAACCCTTTTATTGCTAGTTCAGTTAGTGTTGGTGGTTGGAGTTTGTTAATCCTGGAAGGTTTAATCATCTGCCACCTTAGGGATTCACTTCCAACCAAGTATATTATTGGGTTACGAATTCGGTCAACATAATAATTCCCAAAGAAGCCCTCGAAGTCCATGGTCACCTTTACCAAAATAAAAACCAATAAATCTAACGTTAAAGCAAATATTTTGACCCCCTTCCTTGTGTCTCTAAAGTTTTTGGGGACTTGAAGTTTAGGCCTGTGCGTGTGTATGAGAGTGGATGTTTAATAAGAGGCTAAAAACCTAAGTACTAGGCCTATGTCCACCTTTCACATTACTACAAAGTTTTAACATTTATCCACTTACGAAGACAAGTATAACTTAAATGAGTATTGAAGAGTAAACATAAATTGAATACACAGGATATTACGATTTTAAGGATTGATCCCCTTATTATAAATCTATCATACAGACTTAGAGCGTAATTCTCTTAGAAGATTTTTTATTTTTTTTATGACGAAATTGAGGTTTATTACACCCCAATTTCGATTCCCTAATGAAGCATTGTATATTTGTAAGCATTTTGAATGGTCATAGGCCAATAGATGTAATATGAACACATTACACATTGAAAATAATAAAATGTAATGAACCATTGAATGTAGATGGGTAAGGACTAGAGTAATGGGGGACTATGATTCCACAGGAGAGGGGGATTAATGGGGATTTTGAGGGGTTTCCATATGCTTTGAATATCAAGGAATCTTGATGAATCAGTTTGTCATTTATCCATTTATCCCTTTGACGTCTTAAACACTCAAATTGTTGAATTCATGTAAGAGGTTGGGTGAGGAAGCTATCCCACTCATGTATGATAGCATGGGTTCAGTGTAATCATCTTTGGAGCAAGAGTAAGAGAAAATAAATCATGGGAGAAGATGATTTTTGAATATGAAAGAAAGTTGTTTGTACAATTAGAAAGAAGTGAGGAAAAACATAGCTAAGTGTTGGAAAAGAGTGGCTATCCATAGTGGGTATGGAAGATATCTTGTTGGAGTTGGTAATTGTGTTGAGAATGAGGCTGGTATTCCTATGAGTGATTCTTGTTGAGGAAATTACCCAAGAGAATTTGTATATGTTGTGTGACCACTCATGTTGTAACTGGATTTCCTGGAGCTCCTAGTAGAGAGATTCTTGGTCAATATGTGTTGGAGCCCTAGAGGGGATGTATATTTTCTATGGGACTTTGATATAGAGAAGTAAATATCATCCGTTGGGTTATGCAAATCAATGGGGAATATATATTGACATTTGGATTTTTTCTAAGAGTCACCTCACTGTGTTTTAGTGGGTATTTGAGTGGTTATAGTGGAATGAAGACACCCATAGGTGTTACATAAATATTCCCCTGCAGATAGGTGAATTTTCCCTTGGATTGCAGACCCCTAATACCAAGACAGAAAACTACAAATGGACACTAACATCCCTTGAAATTTAGTTTAACCAAATCAGAAAGAGAGAGAGGGATAGAAGGTGTGATGCACCTTGGTTTGAAGTTTGTCCTCGCTGCTTCCAATTCGAGATTGATATCCAAATTACTTAGCACAACTTGATACCTGCAACACAATAGGTAGTAAAGGGAAAAAAATAACTCATACTCTATAGGATTAGATCAAACAAATTCATCAACATGGATCGAAGGAACAATTGACAAACACATGCAAGGATACAAAAGCTTGAATGGATTAGGACAAGTATATCAAAATGAGAACCCAAAGATAATACTTAAAAACATGGATGATGATGCAACACTCCTCCAATCTCCCCTCATCCATCCCTTGCACGATTCTCCTAAGATCATAAGTCTGATATCTGAAAATTGTCTCATTTTCCCCTTGGAAGGCCCTCAATATATAGGTTTGAGAGGCACAACAACCATGATCAAATGAGGGGGATGGTTGAGGATATGGCTCCTTGAGGCTTGGATCAGATCCTAAAGTGAATCCCAAGCATGAGGGTTGAACCCAACGAACCAAATCCCAAAGAGCTGGCCCATAGATAAAGGTGGGGGGGGGAAGCCCCCCCTTTCTCTCAACCAAATCAACAACCCCCCCCAAGTGAGAGACATAACGTTGATCCTAGATCAGTGCTCCCCTATAGTGGCACAAGGGGAGATACCTATACACCCAAAGTATGGACAAGGGGGCATTGGTCTTCAAAAATGCTCAAAAAAGGTCAAAATTTCCAAGGAAAAAGTGTGTTTTGGAAAAAAAAAATATGGGTTTATTCCTCCTATATGACTTAGGGATCATGGAAAATGTTCTTTGATGGTTTCAAGGGGTTAAAAATCATAGAAATACATAAAAAAAGTTCATGCGACACTTAGTAAGGTGCATACACCACTTTTACGACACTTGTGGCACTTAGGGTGAGATACTTAAGTGTGAAATTTTTATGTGTAACAGATGCCCCCTAAAGTGTGAGGTCGAAAGAGAATCTGATGGCCGAAACACTTTACAAATCATTCAATACAAGGGTGTTGGAGCAGGAGAACCTGGTAGAAGATGCAAACAACCATCAAACAATATTAATATATGTTTTATCGCCAAGGCAGACATACCTATACTCAGAATAAAAACGACTCAAAGCATGGCCGTTGACCAATACACTGCGGATCCATGAAATTATTGACTAAGGATATGGCCACCATACATACAATGTGGGTCCATACTTCCATGACTCAATCAGGTTGTAGCCACAAGATTTTACACAATGGAGATACAATATGACAAAACAACATAGCCACGGACCAATACAAAGTGGATCTATATGATAGTGTACATCAGTAAGATTTAAAATCCTCGCAGCCTCGGTAAATCACAGAACATAGTGGTCCCAAGTAAGGGTATTCATCCCAATCTCGAATCAATACGATTCTAACCATGCAAATAGATGTTTTGATGTCGAACATGGTAGAAACCACTTGATTATCAGTCATTGATGTATACCGTTAACAAGTACGAGGGAAATCATCAATGATATAAATGATTCCCAAGGTACCCTAGTACATTCCAATGAATGTGAATAAATGAGTTGAAGTTGAACACTCGTGGAATCATTCGATCAGAGGCCAATAAGGTAAATTTACTGATGAAAGCAATGAAACCTACCATTAAGTCATGTAGGATCCAAGGTACTAATTGGTTTCTAAGTCTAGTTCCTAGATGATGTGCTGAAGTTGACAAGAAAAGACTTGTCAAATGAAGGCTTTGATGTATCCTTCATCATCGACATAAAAGTGACACAAGATAATGATATATAATGATAGAGAAATGAGGAAAAGCTAAGGAAAAACTTACAATGAATTTTAGAAGTAGAGATGAAACGAATTACTCATTCTTCTTGTGATAATTTTACCAAGCTTACAAGTACGAGCTCACTTTTCCCTTTACCAAGGGAGTCTGATGCAGAAACACACGAATGATACACTTCATTCTCTTGCTTGTTGCCCGAAGAAAATCTTCTTGTGGTTATCAATCTGCAAACAGAATTGGAGCTGTCCGGTCATCAGCCACCGGATGATCAACATCCATTTCGGGGTTCCACACAAGTGGAAAACCCCGAAATCATCTGTCCACCAAGTCGCCACAAATGGTTATAAATCCATCGGGGCGCTTGAGTTCGGGATTGAAACTTGTGGAGGGAACTGCGAAAGAAATGGCGATGTGCAGTTTTGGCCATTGCTTAAGAAATTTCAGGGTTTAATTGTTCAAGTTTTACCGATATGTAATCTCCACCGTCCGATTCAACATCGTTTGATCCTATGGTTTGAAATTTTGTCTGGGGTCAACCATTGTTCATAATCGCTCCATGTGAGCATGGATTGGCATTTGATCCTATGGCTTGCATAATCGCTTCCATTTTGTCAGGGGTCAACCATTGTTCATAGACATCCATATTTAATTCAGGCTTAATTTTTTTAATTCTCTTTGTGTTCTGAGAGCTGCGTGAAGAATAGAGGAGAGCCCTTGCAGAGGGAAAATAGGAGGACACTGAGTGAAAGAAGCAGAGAACGAAGAGTTTGATGGAGAAGAAGGGAGTTAGAATAAGAAGATAAAAATGTTGGGGAGGAGAAATATGAAGGAGAAGAGATAGAGGGGAAAATTAATCCAGAGCACCCAGCAAAATCAAACGAATTCAATTGCCCCTCTGAAACGAAGACCATACTGCTGTTCGTTACTTTAATTTAAACCTTTGAAACCTACATTCTGTAATTTACAATTTTATGAAAATGAATATAATGATGAAGTTTTAACGATTAATAATTCCCTGTGGGTACATGGTACCTGCCTCGGCTAGAATTTTATATCAATGCATGTAAATTGGTGTTACGTGCTCTGTGTTTTTAACTACAAATTGCAGCCTTGTATTGTGTTTTAATTAATTAATTACATACAAGGCTGCATCATAAATGGAGGGATCGAGCGCGTGACCCTCAGATGTCAGAAGGTTTTCAATTTCAATATTTGAGAAGTCCGGCTAATCAGTTGAATGCAGGCTTGGAATTTGACGTTAACAGTAAGTATTTTTTATTTGAATCAGTATTTGACATGTGGATAAGAAATCTACATCTAGACATCAAAATTCCAAATACTTACACGTTAGAGGTTTATAAGTTTATATGTTCTAGTTAGAGGTTTATAAGTTTATATGGTAAAAACACTAGGCTCCTGCTCAGCATTTTTTTCTCTTTCAAAACTAATTTGAACACTTCGTTGATCTCTCTACACCTGTAACCTCGTTCGATCCTCGTAATCCGAGTTCAAACAAAACCCTAACAGATCCATACTCACGATCTTCTGCAACCACAATACATGACAAAAGCAATGCAAACGTAGTTGAAAAAAGTCCACATCGACATCAATTACGTACTCCGTGGCGTGCCTCGTAGTATATGCACCGCGCATCAAGATCATAGAATCAGAGTTTGGAAACGCGCTGAGAATATGCAGCCCTCTGGGCATAAGCTGGTGGTCACCATGCCGAGCCTGAAGGGTTATGTGATGAATCCCATACTATCTAACAAGTATTTTCAAGAGCGCAGACACAAGAAGGTTCTCTGTATCAAACATGTAGATAGCATATCGGCTCTGTCGGTTGATAGAAATGGGTTTTTGTACTCGGCTTCCTGGGACAGGACGGTGAAGATCTGGAGACCTTCAGACTTGAGGTGCGTTGAATCTTTCAGAGCACACGACGATGCCATCAATGCGCTTGTGGTTTCGCCAGATGGTTTTGTTTACACAGGATCTGCAGATTCCAGAATCAAAATCTGGTCAAAGGCCTCAGCCGAGAGAAAACATTCTCTGGTTGCCATAATTGAGAGACACAAATCTGCCATCAATGCACTGGCTCTCAGCCCCAACGGCTCCATTCTCTACTCTGGAGGTTGTGATCGGTCCGTTTTCAGCCAGTTAGCCGCTGTGCTAGTTTTTATATCAAGTTATATTTTTGGGGGAATAAATAGTTTTTTTATATTAAGTTGTTTTTGCTATTAAATAGTAATGAGTGAGATATTTGATAAATAATTGTCTAATATTTTAAATAGGAGAAAAACGTATCTGCAAATAAAAATCTCAATTCATCACAGTGGATTATAAACAATTAAATCTAAAAAAGTTTATGTAGCATTTCGGACTCGACCACCTATAATCCATCTGCCTCAACATTTAATACTGCTTAAAAAACTAGATATTAACCTCCCACACATTCTCTTAAATTTGATCGTACTAAACATGCAGTACTAAAGATGCAATCCAGGCCTTACCTTTTAGCTTTCTAAGTGAGCTGAGATGCAGTGTGGTCCTTGCCGTTCAGACAAGATGGCAACGCTGAAAAGTTAAAAGGTTCAGCCTTTTCATGTACGAATAACACACCAGTGTAATCGACAAAAGTAAATACACAGAGATTATTGTGAAAATGATATAGATTTGTTTAAAGTTATAAATCGTTTTTCAATGGATTTGGGAACTTTCTTAACTTCATTACGTTGCAATTTCAAAAAATCTCAACACAAATTAAAAAATAAAAAACAATATCTAATTAATTCATAAATTATTATAAATTGGCGACAATCGATCATGATGCGAGAGTGACATCATATCACACTGTGATGAACTTAGATCACAGAACGCTTAGAAATACATGAAAATCAGTGTATTTATTGTCTGCATTCCAGACGCTGCATTAGCTATTTACAAGTTTTATTTTCAATGGGAAATATATTGAACAATAAGCTTGAGTTTAGCGGAGCATGATGTAGGTCACTCTCGTCCCGAACAGGGAGGAAAAATTTTCGACACATAAAATGGAGTTTGGATGAAAAATTAGGGGGGATATGTTTAATGTTTTTGGTTACCAATTATCATTATGAAGTAGATGGATGGGAAATTTAGGTCAATCTTGTACAGAATAAGGAGGAAAAAAAAAAAATTGGATGAAAAATTAGGGGTGTTATGTTTAATGTTTTTGGTTACCAATTATTATTATCAAGGAGATGGAATTATTATTATCAAGGAGACGGATGGGAAATTTATTACTTAATTTATTTCTTTATTAAATTTGTATTTTATTTATAATTAATTTTGTAAAAATAAGGATGGAAGAGTATATACAAATGAGATCCTATTTTTTTTAAGAAAAATAATCATTAGAAGAAAGTTAAATTACAGAGGTATGTGGGAAGAGCGGGCATTATTTATCAATAGAATTCTTTTGACCAAAAGTTGATGGGAAGCTTCATCCCACCACATAGAATGGGAGGAAGATAGTGAGTCAACCTCATGAGTAAAAAATGTCTTACATTTAATCTTCCAATAAATAAATAATGTTGTGATCCTCAAACAATACCAAATCTCTAAGTGTAGAGTGAATTTGAGTGCATCAATCACCAAATAACAGAGATTGGTAGCAACACTACCCTAAACAATCTCTGAGCACCAATGCTAAAAAAACCGTCAACATTATTTGGCATATTGACACTCTCGAAAGATGTGCTTCAATATCTTAGATCACTAACAAATAGTTAGAGGCAATCAAAAAGCTCACTTTTGGTTGGTCTGGGTTTGGATGGAATCCCTAGATAAATCACTAGCCATGCAAAAAATCTCAACATATAAGAAAGCAGATACGACTAAACATTGTGCAATTGATGAATGGATCTATCTTGATACCTATGAATCTATGGATATGTAGTATCGTGCGGGCATTAGGACTGAGGATAGTGTATGTGTCTGATGAAGTACGAAATATAGGTGATAAGAGTCATGCTGTTGAAGTGGTTGGTTGAAACACCAACCCCAATCTTTCCAAAAGGGCCTAGGCATTTCAATGTTCAATTTATACAACTCAACCTTGGGGATAAGCCCTTGTAGCTTCATGATCAAAGGATGATCAAAAGCATGGAGACCATACTTTTGAGAAAGAGTGTGCCACTCCTTCCAAGAATGAGAGGACAAATCCCACAAATCACCCCAAAGAAAGATGCCCTTCTTACTCAATATACAAGACAACCAAGGTAGCTCTGCCACACATAAAGCCTAAACTCTCTAACTCTAGATGGGATGGAAATTTAAATCTGAACTATCCCTTCTTTCCTCCCACTTCCAATTATCAAAATCAACAATTGCCTTCCAAGTAGCCTAAATGCTCCAAAAGATGAGGGAGATAGACACTTGAAACAGATGAGGAGAAGAGATGATATCACACAATAAAAAAATTCCCTCTAACTCTCCTTAAATTTTGTGCTGAAAGAACCTGAGGATGAAATAAGATTTGTCAAGGATCCAAACCATTAAGACACTACACCACCCGATTGTCTACCAGAATACTCCCCATTAGTGGAGAGATTAATCAATTTGATACCCCCCTCATCCTTAGACATGGTGTAAACATCACATGATGCCAAGGAAACCCTTGATCTCCACCATACTTAGACCATAGTTAAGCTCTCAAAATATGCTCATGTAGTTGAAATTGAGGCCTACTAGGAAACCAATAGGTCATAAAATAAACATGAGATTCCTTAAAATACGACCATCAACAATAAACCCTCCTAAAAATGGAAGGTCCTTATGATTCCAAATATGAAGCTTATTTTTCAACTTCTGCAAACATCGATCCCACATGGAAATTGGTGACATCCCAACTCCAAATGGAATCTCCAAATATCATGCAGTAACACCAGGATGAATATAAGACAAGATAGTGTGGAGATAATCTTGTTAGTTCCCCAAACCTACTAACCAAAAATCAGTTTTATGAGCATTGACTATGGCATTTGAGGCAGAGTAAAATGTGTTTAGACAAGCAAGGGCCCCATCAACAAATTTCTTATCCACTCGAACCGACAGAAGAGATACATCTGCAAAGTGGTTGTTAACCTTCTTGGAACCATCAAAGAGAATAATACCATCAATATGAAAAAAAATATGGGAAACATCCAACAAATAATCTAGATAAACTATAATCAATGCATATAAATAAGAGGCCAAAGGACATCCATCACGAATAGACCAATGCAAATTAATATCAAGAGATAATGCCATGTTGATTGAAACCAAAGATGAAGCATTGGTAAATAAAGGATTCAACATGGTAGCACACTGAGGGCCAAACCCCAAAGAGATCATCTTCTCAATCATAATCTTTGAAAAAATCAATTTTTAAGATCAAAGTTTGTTTCCTAGTCTCCCTTGCCCACTCCATAGCCTCCCATGAAAAAATCATAGTATTGAGAATGATTCTCCCTTAACGAATCATATATGCTCTTAGAACCACAAACTTTTCCAATGAGCAAATTCATAATGATAGAGACTTGGCCATAATTTTATAAGCAACCATAAGCAAAGTAATAGGCCATCAACCACTAATGGAATCCCTAGTTGCATTCCATTATAACCCTATATTTCATAGTATCACCTGGTGATTGAGATTTCTTCTTCGAGTCATATTTCATTGTAAATTATATTTCATTCTGCAAAGGATTTACAAAAGGAAAAGAAAAAGAAAAAGAAAAGGATAAAAATAGAAAAAATGAAAAGAGGGTACAAAAGAAAAAGAAAAAAAGAAAAAAAAAAAGAA
>ML780353.1:490324-548522 GCA_009831015.1 Picea engelmannii
TGAAGCATTAGAACAAGAAGTAGTGAAAACTAGGAAAGAGATGGAGAAGTTTCAAGCCTTGTATAATCAGAATCTGTCAAGTATCAAAGCCTCAGAAGGATTAACCACCATTCTGAATCAACAAAGGAATCCAAAGCTAAAAATTGGTTTGGGTTATGAAGAGGGATCAAGTAGTGGCAAGACAAGATACAAAGAACCCATAAAGTTTGTCAAATGTACAACCAATGGCAACAACAAACCTGGAGAAACAAAGGAAGACAATTAGCCACCCAGGACGAGTAAAGAAAAAGGTGCCAGGACTAAATCTGTAGAACAAAGAAATAGTGTGCTCTTTGTTGAAAGATGTCATCAACATGGAAATATTCGTCTCTGTGTATCTCATATGTGTGACTGATGTTGAATGTGCTATTACTTATTTCCCTGAATTATTGTGATTATCATTGAGTGATTTGTAAAGAGTTAAAATAAGCATAATTTTTTAAGCATGGTAACAACTGATTCACCCCCCCTCTCAGTTGTCCAACAATGTACTACTACAATGGTTGTGTACGAATGGTAGTGATTGTGTGTCACTATATAGTAGTTGTGTGCTACTAGCAGTGGTTTTGTACCACTCGATAATAGTTGTGTACTACTTTGGAAATATACTTCCCTAGATAAGAGGGAGTGTTGATGTTTAAACATCGGGCATACCTTCTCCTAGATTGGGATGTAGACCAAGGGAGATATGATACATTTATCATAAAGGTGCACTTGTGGTAAATGGGCCCAGGCATAGTCCTTCCTTGATCATTACAAGGAATAATATGGACTCGAGGTTCTTGAAGTGATTTCCACATGTCAGTTAGCATTGGGCTGACATTCACTCACAAGTGTGTACCTGTGGTGAAAGATCCTAGTGTGGTATTTATCCTAGTCATGGTGATTTGACAAGGAATGATAAAGACTCAAGATGCTATATATGCTATTACATGTGGACTCAGAGTGAGCCGGATCTTAGAGAGAGACAATTGGCTCATAGGGAGAAGTTGCAAAAGGAGTTTCTCCTCGGTTCAGGTGGGAGAGAGATATCTCCCAAGACTGACAGACAAGTGTCATGAGTCTAGGGTGAAGTTTGTATAATTCAAAGACAATCTTGGCATGATGCAGAATGTCTCCCTCATTGAGAGGGAGTGTTGATGTTTGGACAACATCAGGAAGACATTCTCTTAGATTAATAATTAATAATATAATTATTAAATACTATATATAATAAGTAAATGATAATAATAAATAGTTATTGATTAACCAAGGGACACACCCTTTCAGGGATGGTCACCATATGTTCCCTATATATGGAACACTCATCATTGTAAAAATATATCGATCATATCTCATCTCATAATAAAAAAACAACAAAATAGAGGGAGAGGGAGAGAGAGAGAGGGGGGAGAGAGTAAGTGTGAGATAGGAAGAGAGTAGTTAGATAGAGAGATGAATATAGAGGGAGGGAGGGAGAGAGAGGAAGAGGGAGGGAGGGAGAGGGTGGTATAGGGAGAGAGATATTTTGTGTTAGTAGGAGAGAGAGATTTTGTGTTATTAGGAACGTGCACCTATTCCTATTCCTAATAACGCGCCCATGCTTTAGGAATGCACGCACATAACTAGGACCACGTGCACATCAATTCCATTTCAATTTTTTTTGACACCGAAATGGTAACTCTAGAATATGTGTTTTCTTAGTTGGTTTCCTCATATTTAGGTTCGATGTGACTAACCTAATGGTTTGGTGAGGAAATACATAAAAACCTCCATTTTTATGAATACCTCTCATTATCTTTATTTTTTTATGTTATTTTGGTATAGGATACACAAATCTATTATCGATGAAACTATAGACATAAATAGAGTCAACTATGTAGAATCCAAATATTTAAATTAAAAAAATATAATATTGTTTACAATATCTAATCTATTTTTGTCTGGACATATATTAGAATCCTAAAATACATACCTATTTTCTCAACGTAACAATTTTTAAAATACTTTATATGTCACACTAGAAGATATAGCAATCTAAAAAAATAAAAATAAAAATGTTTGATCATGTTAAGACCCTCATAGTTTGCACTAATGTAAGGTGTTGTAATTTAAAGGATATATTGACTTTCATAATTTAAAAAAATATATAAAATTAATGTTATAAATTTTGAAAAAATACACAACACTAGAACAATGAGTTCTCTACAATTATACAAATTTTGTGAAGGAAATTACATCACTAAGGTACTTAACAAATGCACTAACTAAGACATATACCTTATATTTTGCTTTAAAAATAACATACCATTGTTAGAAAAACTCAAATTTCACATAGTTATTCACAATTTCTATAAATAAAAACTATATATTCGGAAATCTATTTCAATTTCCTACATTTCATCTTTTTACACCATATTCAAATTCATTGTAAAAGTACCTTGAATAATCCCTCCAAATTAACATATTGTTGTTTTTGCATTTTTGCATTGCCACTAATGCATCATGAGAGACCATCATTAGCCTACACATGTCCTTCATTATGTTCTGAAGATCAAAACCAATGATTTAACTCGTCAAAGAAATACTACATTTGATCAGACACACTGCAACACACTATGCACAAAAATATTAGTACAAGGAGGCATCATCCCATGGACATTCTATGACACTAGTGAGAGATTTATTCTAAGGGGAGATAAAAGCCTAAACTATTGTACTATTTTTCCATCTCAAATTAATTCAAACTAGACAAAAGGAGCATCATATTGGGGGAAAAGATCTCAATTAGGCTGATCCACCCAAGCAAGAGAGCACACCACCTTCTTCTTGTTCATTTTGACTAGCTAAGTAGACCCAATATCCATACCAATCAAATCAGAAGTAGTGGAGCCATCTATGGTCACTAACCCAAGGTTCTGAGGCACCTTAGGCCAATCCACCACCAAGGCAAGCATACTTCCCTAAAGTTTCTTTGTAGGGGCTATCCTTAAACTAATTGTGGGTTCAAGTCATCAATGTTGAGCAATAAAGTCAACCATTTACTTTGCAAATGGACCCTTAGATAATTGAAAACTACAATCAAATTACGATGAGGATGGAATGCCTCTTGGGATTCACTAGACAATGTTTGAGAAAACAATCCTCATTGGGGAATTTTTAGGTCGAAAATCAACCTCCAAATAAAAAATGTAATAACAATATCAATTTAAAAGAACTAATAGAATTCAAGACGATGATGTCAACTATTAGAGTAAATAGTTTTGGAGGGAAAGAGAGAAAACTACTTTTTTTTCCTAGTGTATTTTAGACTTATGTCCTTATATGTTTATTCAAATTTCATGTGTAAGCACCAAATTAAATTACTCATCCAATAAGCATCCAAACTATATGTATTAGTGAGATATACTAGAAAAACATGAAAAAAAAACCATCAAAGACACATATTTTTTTTTTTCCATCTACAAACCTATGTGTTAGATGTAAAATATGTAATAAGTGTCTACACTTAAATTTGAAGTAAAACCTATTAAAATATAAATCTAAAACCTATTAAGTCTTTCTTTCTTTCCTTTAAAAATTCACATCTCTTATTTTATTTTTTTAACTATTATTTTATTATTTTCATTAATTATTTTAGACTTTAAATTTTCCTTAATAAAAACTAAACCTTAATTAAAACATTTTAACATTAACCCCCTAATATAATACAATATAATATATATAAACCTGATTAAAACATTTTAACATTAACCCCCTAATATAATATAATATATGAATTGCATCAAACATTGTATCGATAATAACAATCATTAATATGACTTATTCATTTTTGTTCAATAATTATTACAACTTTGAAGTCTTATAAACTTTTGTTTATTCATTTCTATTCAATAATTATTACAAAGTTTGAATAGCGGATTAAACGATTTATCAGTTTCTCATTATTTATGGAAATAATGGAGTGGGTTAAGGGATTGATCAACTTGAACGTCAAAACATATTTGGGATAGATTAAATTAGTGATTTGCATAGAGATTATATTAGATATACATTGTATTAAGTTCTAGTAAATGCATTGTAATTTGATGTATAATGTTTATTTACTAAATTTATATATATGGTTTTATTTAATTAATATTATTAATGTTATTCACAAAATTTTCACAGAATTTAATTAACAGAAGAATCTATTATCTCTTGTGGTTTTCACATTAATTTTTTTTTTCGTAAAGAACAATTTTTCCAAAATTTAATTAACATAATATTTTATTTTCTAGTATGGCTTTCTCATGTATATATATTTTTAATTCTCTTTAAACGTAAAGAGGAGTCGTAATATAAAGATCCTAGAGGTTTTTGATGGAAAATGATCGGATAAAATAAATATGAAAAAAAAATTCCAACTTAAAAAAGATGAATTATATGGCCACTCTCTGCCGGAACAACATCAACAACTGGTAACCTCAGACAGAGAAAAAGGAGGATGGGCCAAAATCCCGAAATATTTTGTCAACATGGAGAGGAGAAACGGAAAAATCCTTTGAAGTTTGACGAGGCTTCGGATCAATGTAATTTTAAGAAAAGCGATTAATTTTTATTGATATGCAAGTAAGTGAATTTGTTCTCTGATATACAAGTAAAAGTAATTTTTCAATTAAGTGAATTTGTTCCTTTACATAAACAAAAATAAGTATTTGTATTTGCATAGAATGGATTAAAAATAAGTGTTTACAGAATGAAATGATGTTAATTTTGTAAAGACCTTTTTTAATAAGAAGGTAAAATAGTTCGTTGAGAAGGTTGCGATTTATTAGAGTTTTTGCTAGATTTACAGGGGTGTACAGTTAGCAATATGCAGCATTGAATGCTGGAACATATGGATTATAGATTGTGGGATTTGAAAGCAATATTCAGCAGGTTTAGAAATTGATGTCTCACAGGAATTAGGTAGGGTTATGACATTACTGTTGATGATACCTGGACAGTGTTAGTTGAGAGAGTAAATGGACGTCTAAATTCTAAATTTCAACACTCCAGCCTAGGCCTTCTTAGCTTTAGCCTCCAACTTTTCTGTGTGAGTGTCATTTCCAAGTCTTGTACTAGTCATGGCTGGAGCTTGGACATTGGATCTGCTCAACATAAAATTTACAGTGAAATTTACACATATACAAAATATTTTGACATTTATGATTTTGGGTCTTTTTAGCTTCAGCCTCCAATTTTGCTTTGTGAGTGCGATTTCCAGGTCTTCTACTAGTTCTGGTTGGAGCTTGGAGATTGAATCTGCTCAACATAAAATTTATGATAGTGAAAATTACACATAATATACAATATATTTTGACATTTATGATTTTGGATAAAACTTAAAGTGACGTACATGAAAATGAATTAAACTTCAGCAATTTTTCTCTTAACAAGCTGAATAAATTTGAAATTCCAGACCTGATATCCAGTCTCAATATTGCCACATGTAAATTATAGGTAATCCTATCTGAAAACATATCAAATGAAACATCCTATAATCCAGTTGCCACAGCATTCAATACTTACTACGGATGCTCAAGCTGGATATCGGCAGCCTTGATGCAGTATGCTTATATAGCTATCAATGTGGTAAGTACCGATGATTCACCATTAATGCAAAGCATCAGGTTAATTTTTTCAATTCCATTGATCCATTCGCCCACTTGGTATAGCAGTAGTTTAAACTTTTTATCTTTTGAGGTTTTTTTGGCCACTTTTTTCGTTCAATTTAAATCTAATGATGAATAATTGGATCTACAAATTTAAATAACTAAAAAAACCAAAAAGTAAAACGTTTAGTAAACGCCCTTGTTATATAGACTTTCGTCTATTAAATGCGCTTGTTATATAACATTGTATTAAATGCTCTTCGACTATTGGTGTACCAGAACTGACCAAGGGAGGAGAATGTCACGCATTAACTATGTGGTAGGCCGTAATCCATTGTACTAAACGCTTCTGGCGGTTGGCGCGCCAGATTCTTCGGCTGTTAGCGCACCAGAAGCGATGCAAAGGAGGAGAATGTGGCGCATCAGCTATGTGTTAGTCTGTCACTAGCAAACGAGGAGGAGATACTTTTCCAAACCCACGAGGAACATGTGGCGCGGTGGGCCGTCATTAACTAACAGGAAGACAATTTCCCAAACCCATCCCCACATGTGATGCGGTTGCAACGTCTTCATTCAATGCAATTCTGCTCGACACCATTATTGCAGAAGTCCCAGCCCTGCCGCCTACGGCCACGGTTCATCCTCCGCCATTCTTTACATTACTCCTGTTGTATAAGTTAAAATAATACAGCAATGTTTTACCATTTACGATCAGGAAATAGCCTTTCTTTGTAGACATTGCTTTCTGCTATGCGCTGAAATTGTAATCGCCATGAACCTAAAATATATTTGCTTGCTTGAGTTATTGATCGATCTTGGATGGTATCATTTAGTTAGCTTTCAATTTCATTTTCTGAGTAATTTGAAGTTATCATTTTCATATACATTGATAACGATAGGTGTTATTAATTTGGAAAGATGAAAAATAAAGTTCAACATATATTAATCATTTTTATAAAATGATTATTATTAGTTAATTATATATACCTTATCTTAAAGATAATCATTAATATACTAAAATATCATTACTACAATATTTAATAATAATGTATTAATGTAATAATGTAGTATATTATTATTTTATTAATAATGTATTACATTAATGTAATACATAATAATAATTTATTAATGTAATATATAAATTCAAGTATTAAACTATATTAATATGTAATGTAAAGTATTAATTGATTGATACATTAATAATATGTATTAATTAATACATTATTAATTAATAAATTTATAAAATATTAATGCATTAATAAAATATTACATTAATAATAAATTAATGAAATAGTAATACAATTACCTTAATATATTTAGTAAAACATTATGAAAGTACTAATACATTAATAATGTAATGTATTAATTAATTAAGACATTGATAAATTAATTAAATAATGTAATGTATTAATTAATTAAGACATTGATAAATTATTAAATAATGTAATGTATTAATTAATTAATACATTGATAAATGATTAATACATAAATAAAGTAATACATTATTAAAGTATTAATACATTAATTGAAAATGACCATAGTCTTTTATGGTTGACCATGATCATGGTTTCTTATGGTGATAACTATGAATAACATTAACACATTAATGTATATTAATTACATTAATTAAGACATTAATACATTTTTAATAAATACATTAGGAAAGTATTAATACATTATTACATTAATGTAATATAAATTAAAGTATTGATTTTCATTAATATATAATGTGACTTATTAATTAATTGATACAATAATAATGTAATTTATTAATTAATTAATACATTTATACAATATTAATGGATCAATAATATGGGATGATGGATTCACTCTTTTAGTAAGAGAGATTTTGAGGTCACGAAATGGGCTGCAGAAACCCTAGGGCAGGGAAAGGATGAGGTCCTTAGCTAGTGGTTCCCACTTAGATTATAGATGGTCACATAATGGATACGTAGTCTTCTCATGTCGGCTAGGAAGAAGAGGAGGAATTACTCAATTATAACATGGATTCAACAGAAGGTATGGATATTTGGGGTTCGCCAACTAACAACCATGCAAGCCCTTTCCCTGCCACGTTTCCTTTGAGGCTTGACAACGTGAATGGATTAGATATTGGGAATGTTTCCTCACCAGGTCTGGTGTCGGGGATTTCTTTCTCCAATGAGACCACTTTGTCGTTTTTCTGTTATGAAGCAAGCAGTTGTGTTGTCGGCCTATGCTCAAATTTGGAAGGTTTGCAGGCAATAGGTAGCTCTTTTCAAGCTTACCCCCTATCTTCGTGAGATGATTCCCCTTTGGTGGAGGACTATTGGGCTCTGGGTCAGTAGAGCATTGACGACCTAGGTTTCCTACAGAAGGGGATCTCACTAGAGTCTTTCTCCCATGTTGGGACACAACGCTCGAGGATTCCTGCTCTTACTCTTTTTGAAGTTCATAACATCCCATTATGGGTTTTTTCGGACCATTTTATGGTGGTGGAGTTTACTGACTCACTCCTGGTTCATACACAACCCTCAAGATCTATCATTTCAGGGTTTGAGTCGAGGGTTTCACATAGTCCTTTTGGGAATATTCATTCTACTAGGATAGAAGCCCATCCATCGACGCAAACTCCTCCAGTAGTCTCTCATAAGTGAAAAAATAAGTGTGTAAACAAAAAAGGAGGACCGACTCATTTGGTTCTGGGGGAGCATGTATCCATGGCTCAAGTGTTGGATCTGTCTTCTTCGGTGGTGGTAGGAAATGCGCAGGGTCGACACTTCAGTAAAAAAACTATAAAGGATTAGGTTGTCTTCTCATGGGAAGGAAAGTTGGTTATGTGTTGGAGGTTAAATTTCTCACATGAGGATGATTTTTGTTCAAATTTACTAATTCAGAAGATTCTCTTTGGACCCTCAAATTGCCATGGAGTGTGGGTTCAACCCCGTTTGTCTTCAATCTTTGGACACCCCTTTTTGATGTAGGAAAGGAAGGCTTGGATATTATACCCATATGGGTACGCCTCCCTTGTCTCCTTTTAGAATTCGACAAAGGAGACTTTTAGATTTATTGGGAATACACTTGGCTCTTTTCTTGACACAGATATGTCCTTTTTGGCCTTAGATGAATATGTGGTGGCACACATTCTTGTTTAATTAAATCTATTGGAATTCTTGGTAGAAGATATGAAAATTGTGTCTAGTGGAAAGATTTTTAAACAAAGACTGGATTATGAAGGAGTGCTCTTTCGGTGCAGAAGGTGTCATAAACATGGGCATGTGATGAGTCAATGTACACTATCTTTCAAGCCTAGGAAGCAGAGGCAGGAACTACCGATGACCCGCATGGGTTTGGGGACTCCAGAAATGCTAGGGCCATCTTCCTCTAGCATCGATCCATGCAAGGAGGATCTCTTTAGACCTTAGAAGAAACAATTGTGTGGGGACACTATCTCTACTTTGGATTCACATGTAAATATCACCTCAACGATGGTGGCTATATCTGAAGATGCTCCAACCCTTTCTCAAGATATCACTTCTTTTGGGGCGTACCATGGTCGGGTCTCTCCTTTTTAGGGTATGTCTATTTTACCTCCCCACTTCATTAATCTTCTGGTCAATTCTCTCTTTGTGCTTGGAAAATATTGGATTGGGAAAATCCTCTCCTCCCCCTCGCCTACAAAATTTATGCGGCCCCATTGACATCCTCCACATCCTTTGTTGTCTATCCCCCCATCAAAATATATTTCCTCTTACCCAACCATGTTCCCCTCACCCATTGTGACTCCCTCTTTGGATCCCACTCCCTATGAACCAGACCAGGCATATGATCTAGGGGTTCTTTACACTACCCTCTCGCTGGGAGATTTAGAGTCTTCTATGGACTCAGAGGATAAAGAAATTGTGTATAATATCATTGTTGGCCCTTGACCAAGTTTTGCAGAATACTTGGTCATATTTGACCTTTTTTGGGACTGGGACAACTTGCCAAGGATGGAGTGCAACGCGAAGTGGAAATTAAGGAAGCAAGACCTATTTTTGGGTCCATTTTAGAGTTTTGGGTTCATGTAACGGGAAAGGGATGTCGGCCCGTGGGTTTACCCACGCTTAGGCCCATTTTGTAATCTATAAATAGGCAATGTAAATAGAGAAGAAGAGAGGGTAGTACATCTATGTGATGTATAGCTAAAGGCTTAGTGCTAGTACTAGATTTGTGTGATCAAACGTATCTTGAAGTGATCTGTGCATGAGATTGAGAAGCTAAGTGCAAGTTGTCGTAGCTTTGTGTTGAAATGCAAGGACGAAGGATCTAGTGAGCTGCGTAGATCTTCTGTCCTGTGAGAAGTAAGGATCATTAAAGCTTTGTGTTGTAATTGCTTGACTGAGATAATATAGAGAATACTTTGTGGACGTAGCCACAGGGTGGGGGTGAACCACGATAACTATGTGTATTGTGCTTTGTGCTTTGATCTAATGTGTTGTTTCCTTTTGGCTAAGTGCTTGCTGTGATTAGTAGATCTAGTTATGCTTGTGCTAATGATATATGAATGAATGTTAGATCTGATATAAAATATGCTTAGTGCTTGATCTATTGAACATAACCTATATTTATGTGGCTAAGTACTGAACCATCTTTAGTATAATTATTCATTGCGATACTCTGTGTTATCTGCGAAGTACCATACGGGTTAAATATTGATGAATGATCTATGCTAAGTGCCCTATAAAAGATATAATCACAGATTAGTGCCCTAGCTGCGGTTGCAGACATCTGAGTCCTTCAACCACCCTTGCCTCTACCTCGGGTGAGACTTCGTCTACTTCACAAGTGTTTCCAAAAGGGCTAGTAGTTAGGTTTTTGTTGGTGCGCTCTTGAGCATTGAACCCCGGGTTTTCCCCTGTGCCAACAAATGGTTCCGTTGCTGGGACCTGAAACTTTGATTGCTGGGAACTGAGGAAAAATAAACGTTGTGCAAAAGAAATCTCTGTGCATAGATCTGTTTCCCTAGTGTGCATCTTTTCACTTGAATTTTGCAGCTTTGTACCAGGAATAAGGTCAGATCTGAAGAAAGGAAGATCAGATCCAAAGAATAGAAGCGAGATCTGAATGCTCGGTTCTCTAAGAAAAGTAAAAGTGGAAATTTCTGAAAGAAAGAAGTGAGATGTGTAGAAAAGAGGTAAGATCTGTAAGCTTTGTGCTCTAATAAAGGTAAGAATATTCAAAAGTTCTTAGATCTGGAAGCTTTGTGCTCTGTAGAAAAGTGAAATTTTTTGTTTCTAAAGCATCGATCTAGGTATGTTTTATAGATTTTGTCCTAGCTTCAAAACTAGGGCATTAATAGATGAAAGAAAGTTTGATATGAATAGATATGATAAGTATAATGATAGATATGTTATACCTATGCATCGAAAGAATGTCTCGAATAACAAGGGGATGCAGGATCCTAGAAAGAGTTTTTTTCAGGCTAGCTACCACGAACCTAGTGCGCAGTACAAAATAAGTTAGGGAACATTTAAACGAAAGATAGGATTAACCCTCTGTTATAGATGCAGAAGACCGGGACATCTTGCTAAGGAATGCCCTGGGAGAAAACCTAGTTTCCTCTGTTGTAAGGATATGGACCATGAAGTGTTGGATTTCCCTAAAATGATTGCTAGACTTGAGAAGTTGAATATGGAGAAAGCAAACCCTGAAGGAGATCAAGAGACCAAGATCATAACAGAAACCTAGAAAGAATTAGAAAATATATTGCTATAGATGAAAGACACCTTGAATGATCATCGACATGTTAGGTCATTAGAGATATTCAAAGAAAAGGAGCAAATTGAAGCAAGAATAGGGGACTTCGACATTGACTGTATTCTTGACGAGGAGACACAAGTGAACATTATGCCAGAAAGAACTTGGGAAGCTATAGGAAAGCCTCCCATGATCCCTTCCCTAGGAGGAATAAGTTTATTCAAAGGAAAGCTAGTAAACCTATGTGGAAGGCTTGCTCGGATGCCTATGACTGTCAATGGAACTTCAACGGAGGAAGACTATGAAATTATTAAATTTTTCGAAGACAACGCCCTTTTTACCATGCTCATAGGAAAACCTTGGATTGATAGAGAGCAATCCAGACAAAAAGAGGAAGAAAAAGTTTTGGAACAGAAGAAGCAAGAGTAAAAAGACTTTATGACCAGAAGGATTGCGCACTTGATTGAGGAACAAAAGAACAGATCGCAAATATTTAACTTCGATGTCGAATCTAAGAGAACAATTGAGGATCCACAGAAGATCGAGTTACCTATTTTTGACATAGAAGAAGTATTATCAAGGAACCCTAGGAAAGACTTTCAACAACGCGAAGTAACTAAGACCATAGAAGATAAGCATCCGAATGGTAAAATAATTACTGAGACAAAGCTCACTGGGAAGAAGGATAGAAAGGTAAGAAAGAAAAGGGCTAATACTGTAAGGTTACAAGAGGTTCCAGAGGACACTTCGCAGCAAGAAGAATTGCAGAATCGGAGCTTCCCCGAGATATCAGAACAACGACATAGAATACTTCGCCATGATGAAGCAATATAAACGCTGGAACCGATATACCCGTTCGATTGCCGCCCCGAATGGATCAAAAAGTAGTTATGGGTTACCCTTAGACCGTTGGATAGCACCAAAACGGATAGAAGAGAGTTAATGAAGGCCCCATGTCCGTTGCAAGAAGATTGTTGTTGAGATTGCCTACTTAACTCATCGTGCCACGCATCGAAAATACTTTTTGCTAACTGAGAATTTGAGCACAAACCCTAAGATTTAATTACCTTGAGATTATTTCCTTGTTCCCTTACTATCCACTGTAGTCCCTGAATTTCGTTTTTCACCCGAGCTAGCTGACCCAAGTTTGTATGTCGGATGAGCTCAACATTGCTGAGAAAATTGTTGAAGAAGTTCTAATTGATTTAATGACTGAGAGAGTCATGTCAGAGCAAGGAATATCTACAAGTGTACAGGCATTGTCCTCGGGAGCACTGCCAGCTTCCCCCTCCACTGCTCGAGCAGGACCCTCCCCACTGCCTTCAAAAACATGATCTAAGCTCAGAAATGACTTCACCACTATGAAAATGATCCCAAGAATCTTGCCTAAATATATCCCACCACTAAGCAACACAGTGAATCGAGACACTGTACCCAGATACTTTGACTATGTTGTGATCACTATGTACCTCCCGAAAGGGGTGAATGTAGTTCATGCTGACCAAGAGAAGCTCACCACGCTAAAATTTAGTGATTTTAACCTTGGAGATCGCAAGGTTTACAGTATGCTATCCTCGCACAAGTACTTGACTATTACAAATGGAAAGAACCCCAAGATTGTCCTGCAGAAATGGACCCATAACCTCACGCAGTCAACCCTCCTCAACATAATGAAGATTCCACATTTCGGGAGGCATCAGAAAGTAAATGCATGCGTCAGGTTGTTGTTGTCCTGCTACCATGGAGGATACCTATGGTTGGACTGATGCATCACTGTGGATCCGATTTTGATCAATCAGATCACTAGGCTAAGCATGCAGGGCCCTGACCCACAAGAATTTTACTCTGAAAAGACCGCAGATCGCGCTCTCGCCCAATGAATAAAAGACAGATATGGAGATCTAGAGAGAGGCACGCGAGGTTGCAAGGTAGCCTCCATTGATAATGAAGCAGTGCACTTTGGTTTCCATCTGATCGAAAGTTAGTTTGCAAGAATAGACCCACACAAGTGACTGGATTTGTAGTTGACCTCACAGGGAAGTGCGCGGAGGGACTACAAATGAACTGGGAAAAGTACCTTATAAATCAGCTAGAGCTTGACTGTAGACAAGCGCAGGACTAAGGGTATGAATTCCACTTTAGCTGGTTTCTCATACTCATCACTTTCATCACTTGGGAACTGCCCGAGGGAGCCACTTTTCCAAAGATAGAACCCTTCAAACCACTGGCTGTGAAGTTCTGTACGCTGTGGTACTCCAACGACATCAACAAGCAGTGGCAATCCAATGTCATATTCCACATTTACTACACTCAATTGAAGAATTCCATCCAGTCTACACTACGCATCACACCCAACACACTTCATAGGTTTAGAACTTTGATGAAATTCAACGCAGACCATCACTTCATCTATATCACAACGTGCACGGATGAGCACAAACAACAACTCCAGTCATATTACAAACTGACAGAAGATGACTTGGAGGAGATTACTAAGGAATGGTTGACAGATATTTTCATTACAGCAGGCCCCGCAGAGATGTCCGATGTGGATAGCCTTGAAGCTATGCCGGATACACCTGGACCGCGCAAGACTAAGAAGGATGTGGAAGTTAAAGATATCCACAACACATCCACGAAGGCTACTTCTCTCTCACCTGAAAATGGAGGTGATGATGAAGAAATAGGGGGCACAGAAGTTGAGAAGAACAAAGGCGAGGTTACTCCACCTAGAGACGAGGAATATCCCTCCAAGAAAAGGAAGATTACCCCACCAAATACCTCATCCTGAAAGAAAGATAAGGCCACCTGGACCACGCTTAAAACTACCCTTACCCCAGATGATTTCAACTTCTTAATTTCTGTGTTGAATGATGTTTCACTAGAGCTCGTAGAAAAGAAAGAATCAAAGTAGGAGGAGCTATTCATTCGGATCAAAGGCAAACTCAAAAAAGTGAAGTAGGCACCCCAGCCCAGCCAAGCAGTGTCTACAACACCTTTGATAAGAGAAACATCAGGAACAGGCGATGAGCCCACACAGTTACACCAGATCACCGAGAAAGTCAAAGCTCGCCTTAGACGAGCTCAAGAAGACATAGTGCAAGCCACCCAGGCTTTGGCACAAGAACAGAGCGCACACAGAGAACAACGGAGGAAGGCAGAACATGAGCATCTTGCCTTACAAGCGAAGTGGGAGGAGGAAAAATCACAGTTACAACAGAGCAAGGACCAGTTTCTAGCAGAGAAACTTGAAGTACATGAAAGGATTCACAAAGCACTTCACTCTGTAATGATTATAGAAGTGAATATGGAAGACCATCTTCCACAGCAAGTGACCCAACTGGAAGAAGTAATCCAACAACTCCAACAACGCATCATGGATCTGGAGCTCCACACCATACTTGAGACACCCTAAGAGATAAGAGATCTAAGAGAGGCCACTGCTTGAAGAAGAGTCGACTGATTAAAAACCTTGGCTTTGATATGTAGGCAGCTAAGCACTAGAAGCACACAGACTTATGAAACCCTCGCAGAGAATCCAGATTTGTAGACATTGGAGGCACAACTCCAGGAAGCAAAGAAACATGCAGATGTACTATAAGCGCAGCTGAAGTCCATGACCCCAGTCGAAAGAATGAAGAGGTTCGTAGAACAAGGCACATCCCAACAACAAGTCCACACACTGCAAAGTAAAGTGATGGAAGTCTCTCAGCAACTGCAACCACTCCAAGAGAAGGCATGCCAACTGTTTGCTAAACTTGAAAGCCAGGGAGCTGAACTCGAATAGGTTGTCATCACTGTACAACAGTGCCTGGAAGGCCCTCTCAATGACACAGTAATCCAAGAATTTAAGGAACAAGAGGTTGTTGCACTGTAACAGGTCGAAGCAGCTCGAGCCAAGCTAGAGGCGTTCGAAGCAGAATTGAACAGACTCGAGTCACTCGGGACAAGTCACAGGTGAGTGTTGGGGGCCTGTTGGACCTTGACCAAGTTTTGCAAAATACTTGGTCATATTTGACTATTTTTGGGACTGTGACAACTTGCCAAGGATGGAGCACAATGCGAAGCGAAAATTAAGGAAGAAAGACTTATTTTTGAGTCCATTTTAGGGTTTTGGGTTGATGTAATGGGAAAGGGATATCGGACCATGGGTTTACCCATGCTTAGGCCCATTTTGTAATCTATAAATAGGCAATCTAAATAGAGAAGAAGAGAGGGCAGTACATCAATGTGATGTATAGCTAAAGTCTTAGTGCTAGTACTAGATCTATGTGATAGGATGTATCTTGAAGTGCTCTGTGCATGAGATTGAGAAGCTAAGTGCAAGTTGTTGTAGCTTTGTGTTGAAGTGCAAGGAAGAAGGATCTAGTGAGCTGCGTAGATCTTATGTCCTGTGCAAAGTAAGGATCATTAAATCTCTGTGTTGTAATTACTTGATCGAGATAATATAGAGAAGACTTTGTGGATGTAGCTCCAGGGTGAGGGTGAACCAGGGTAATTGTGTGTATTGTTCTTTGTGCTTTGATCTAATGTGTTGTTTCCTTTTGGATAAGTGCTTGCTGTGATGAGTAGATCTAGTTATGCTTGTGTTTATGATATATGAATGAATGTTATATCTGATATAAAATATGCTTAGTGCTTTATCTGTTGAACCTAACCTATATTTATGTGGCTAAGTACTGAACCATATTTAGTATAAGTATTCACTGCGATGCTCTGTGTTATCTGCGAAGTACCATACGGGTTAAATATTGATGAATTATCTATGATAAGTTCCCTATAAAAGATATAATCATAGATCAGTGTCCCAACTATGGTTGCAAACATCTGAGTCCTGCAACCACCCTTGCCCTTACCTCGGGTGAGACTTCATCTTCTTCGTAGGTGTTGCCGAAAGGGCTGATAGTTAGATTTTTGTTGGTGAGCTCTTGAGAATTGAACCCCAGGTCTGCCCCTATGCCAACAATCATAAATAGACAGGTTACGGGCTTCATGGGAATGTAAAAACTTGGAATGGGGAACAACCCTGGAACCATTTCGGGGCCAAAGGGAGGAGGAAGGAGATATTTATTATCCAAAGCATAGAATAAATCTTTGGAAGCCATTGTGGTGGGTAAATGACAATCTATTTATGGGGTTATTAGAGAAAGGAATCCCTTGGAGGAGGTTCCCCCATGAAATTAATTTCTCTAAATTGTCGGGGTGTGGCAGGCTCATCTATGAAATCTTCCTTAAAAAAGTTGGTGGCCTCTGATCAACGAGATATGTTGTTACTTCAAGAAACTTTAGGGGATTGTGGGGAAATATCAAATGTGTTGGAGTCTATACTTCCCCTATGGGAGTTTATTGGTCTGGATGCAAAAGGGAGATCTAGAGGTGTGGCTATTGGGCGGAACAAAAACAAGATCAAAATTCTAAACTCTTGGGGTGTGGATTCATGCTTGGGAGTTGAATTTTTATGCACAAATATGGGAAGGAGTTTCTTGATCCTTAAATTCTATGGCTATTACCAGGATATGGTTCTTTTTTGGGAAGATTTTTCTAGCAAGTCCTTAAAAATAATATATTGATCGTAGGGGGAGATCTCAATTTTTCTCTTGGGAAAACTGAGGTGTGGGGACCAACGACGAGGGATGATACCCTCACTGATTTAGTTAGACACTTTATTTCAGAATCAGACATGTCATGTCGATACCTAATCAAATTGTCATCAACCTGGAGAAATAAGAGGATAGGGGAGGATCAAATTGAGAATATATTAGACTGATTCCTGATTGTAGATCCTCTCCTACATCAACCTCTTCATATTATGTAGTGGATGGGTAATGGTGGAGATTATTGCTCCCATCTTCATAGAAATAAAAGATGACCCGAGAAAACCCCCTAGCCCTTTCAAGTATAACTCGGTTGGGGATTTGGAGGAGAGCTTTCAATATTTGGTAAAAGAATTGTGGGAACCTTTTTATGCTGACAAGAACAAAGTTGCGGGGATTCATTTTTCTTCAAATCTAAAGAGGATAAAATAACAGGCAGTTATCTGGGAAAAATAAAAAAGGGCTAGAGATGAGAGATCCCTTAAGGAGAAATAATAGGTTATTCAAGACTTATATGACTCTGATGGTGAAGGTTTCTCTACCTTAGAGTCTAAAGAGGCATTAGTGTCACTTGAAAGAAAAAAAAAGGTGGTTGTTAAAGGAGCAGGAGGAGACCTGGAGATAGAAAAGTAGAGCTACATGGTTAAACAATGGATATGAGAAGACAAAAAAATTCCAGGCCTTCACAAATGGGCGAAAGATCATAAAAAAAATTTAGAGCCTCACTAACTCATTGGGTAGAGAGGTATCCTCATTCAAGGATCTATCCTAGTTGGGAAAAAGTCACTTCCAGAATCTCTTCAAAGTAGCCAATGGGTAAAATATGGCAGAGATTATTCACCTTACCCTTATTTTTCCTTGAAATGAGGATGATAACATAAGACTCATGGAAGAACTGTCAGAGGGTGAGATTAAAGTGGTGTTGCAAATCATTCATAAAAATAAAAGTCACGGGCTGGATGGATAACCCATTGAATTTTACCTGGTTTTCTTTGATTTAATTGGTAAGTATTTGTTGGTAGTGGTGGAAGAGAAATCAGGATTTTATGAGTAGAACGAAATGAATACAGATTATTAACAGGTGCTTAACACAAAATAACAGAGATACATTAAAATTGGTTTTCTATTCAATAAGGAAATAAGCTGAAACTGTAAAATGCAGCGGAAACAAGCTTGCTGGAATGGTGGTGGCTTATCTCTGAGAAGAGGTGTGACAGCAGCACACATTCACAAGAAGAAGGTTACAATGAATCTTTGAAGGCGTTTTTACAATAATAAAGAATGCCAAAAACCTAACCCTAGGAGATGAAGCGCCAAAAGTCATGTGGGCCCCGTTTGGGTAAGCTAGTACATCAACTTCCCGGGGTCGTAACTTTTGCATACGATCTCCATTTTAGGCCTGTGATAGCCTGTTGGAAAGGTGCCGTCGAGGAGATTCATTTTGGGGGCTCAATCATGCCTTTGGATATCATTAAGGAGATTGATACCTAAAAACCTTCATTTAGGCCCTCAAAATGGCCCTGGAAGTAAAAACTGCTAAAAATAGTAAATTGCCAAAAATGCCAGAAAACTGTTTTGAGCCAGTTGGAAATGGTGGGTGGCCACTGATATCCATATGGATCAAAGATTCCCATAGGAAAGGCCATATGCATGCTCCGTTGAACTCAATTTTCATTTCCCTCATCCCCAAGACTGATTCCCCTCAAGGTCTGGATGATTTCAGACCTATTTATATCTACAACTGCATCTATAAGAATGTGGAAAAATTGATTGCTAAAAGAATAAAACAGGTTCTCTCGGTATTAGTCTCAAAAGAGAAATTTGGTTTTCTGGAGGGAAAACAAATCCATGAAGCGATTGGAATGGTCTAGGAAGGTATGCATTCCATAAAAACAAAGAAGCTAAAAGGGGAAGTTCTAAAAATTGATTTATCCAAGGCTTATGATCAAGTAAACTGGATTTTCATAAAATTGCTCCTAACACATCTTGGCTTTGAGATAAATTTTATCAGTGGGGTGATGTGTTGTATATCAACTGCTTCTTTTTTTGTACTAATAAATGGATCTTCCTCCCCTTTCTTCATAGAGAAAAGAGGACTTAGGCATGGATGTCCAATTTTTCCTCTCCTCTTTCTACTTGTGGTTAAAGGTCTCAATAGGGCTAGGAATCATCAAAATCAAATAGGGATTTTGAAGGGATTTCTATATCTCCCACTCTCCAAATCATTCATATACTATTTATAGATGATGTAATGGTATTTTTGAATGGTTCTCTAAGGGATTCATAAAATCTGTATGATATATTGGACCTTTTCGGTCAAGCAAATGGGATGGTGATAAATCAGGGTAAATCCTCGTTATCCACCCATAATATGACAAAAGAAGAGATAGAATCTTATAGGGCTATTTTCCCCTTCGAGACTAAGGATATTGATGAAGGGTTGAATTATTTGGGATTTCATATTAAACCAAACTGCTACAAGAGGGTAGACTGGAAGTGGCTTCTAGAAAAATTGAAGAAGAGGCTAAACAACTGGAGCTTCAAATGGATTTATAGGGCACGAGTGATGGTACTGGTAAAATCGGTCCTAGAATCCATCCCAGTCTATTGGATGTCCTTAAATTGGATTCCTAAATGGATCCTTGAAAATATTAGAAAAAAATTGTTCAAAGTTCCTTTGGGCGGGATCTCAAGACAAAGTTGTCACTGCTTGGGTAAAATGGCCATCCCAAAATCCCTAGGAAGTTGTGGTGTAAAAAACATCTTCCTCTTTGCAAAGGCTCTAGATGTAAATTCATTTTGGAGGTTAATCTCTTTTGATATATTATGGACTCAGGTGATGACACGAAAATATATTCAGCCTTCTTCATTATAGGATTGGATTAGTAACCCATCAAAGAAATACCCTGTGGCTACTATTATGTGGAAAGATTTGGTCTCCTCTTTTGATGTCAAAGGGGATGTCTTGTCTTGGTGAGTCGATAAAGGGAACCAATTTCGATTAGGAATGCATGCTTGTCCAGGAAGTGGGGGAGCACATATTCTGTTAGAAAATCTAATTCAACGCTTATAGATGAAGGGGATTTTCTATCTAAGTCATATCGAGGATTAAGATCACACCACTATCTGGTACCAGGAATGGAATTCCCTTCAACAATTGGGAATAGAAGGTGAATATTAACATCTTTGGGTGAATTATACAAGGGCTCTAAAATTGGCTCATATCATATTAGTGGATAGGGAAGATGAGATGGTCTAGGATTTTGATCCTTTGGGGTTTATACTCCAAAATATGGATATGTTAATCTCAATATAGATCTTCACCATAGGGAGCCAGAGTGGTGGTGTAAAATCCTTTTGAAGTTAAACTTCCCACCAAAGTCCAATTTTATTTTGTGGTTCTTATTGGTTAAGAAAATTCCTACCTGGGGTATTTAAAAAAAAAGACATTTCGAGGGGCCAGAATGGTGCTCCTTATGTAAATATGAGGAGGAATCACATGTTCATCTATTTTAACTGTGTCCTTTTATCAAGGGAGTATGGAAAGATATCTCTATATTGATGGGTAGAGTTCTCAACTGGAATGGGAATCAGGTGGAGGATACTTGGAAGTCATGGTGCTCTACCCCTTGCAACAATAACATAAAATACCTTCCATCACTTGTCTATTGGGATACCTAGCTTTCCATGAACTATGTACAATTTTCCACAACAAGTACATTCCTTTTGAAGTTATTGCAGCTCAATGTATTGGTATTTTGTTACATTTCCCCCAGGAAAAAAGAGGCCAAAAAATCAAGGAGATTCAAGCAGAAATGGTGGATTGTCAAAGCACCTAGGATTTTTTTGATGGGGCATCCCATAACATGCATCAAATTTGTGGAGGTGGGGAAGTGTTGCATCTATCCAATATATTTATATTCAAAATAAAAATGTTCCTAGGTTCCGGTACAAACAACTTTGTAGAACTGATGTCATTAAGATTCCTTCTCCTTTTTGCCAAAGAAAAAAATGTGACTTCTCTCCAGGTTTTTGGTGATTCCCAAGTGGATGTAAAATGGGTTCAAAATAAATAACAATGTAACAATATACTATTTCTTCCCATTCTTGAAGAATTTCAAATTCTTGTGGTTTCATTTGATAATTTTTAAGTTCACCATGTTTTAAGGGAAAGGAACATGGAAGCCAATTGGCTCTCAAAGGAGGGACTGCATTTGGTATAGGGGCAGTGGATGATAGAGGAAGATAATGATGACACCTTCTATGAGTACTACCATCAACCCTTTATTGAGGATTTTTCTCAATAAATGCATCAATTTTCATTCAAATCAACATATGGCTAGTTGCGACTACACTTCTGTTATCCCTAGCTTATGATATTATGGTTGTATAGTTTTTTGTTGTATTGAGGCATGTGGGCCTTATTTTGTAATTATTATTCCCAGACACTATCTGTGTCTATGTATATTGGTCTCTCTTATGTAGGAGAGTAACATCTTTTTTGTCTTGGCTATGCCACTTTAGACAGTCTATATGACTTAGTCCAACAAATGCATGTGGACATGCATCTTTAAAATGTAATTTTCTTTCTTATGGAATAAAATTACACTTTTTTCTGAGGAAGAAAAAAAGAAAAAAAATTATACAATATTAATTAATACATTGTTAAAGTATTAATAACTAATAAAGTATTACATTAATAATACACTAGTATTACAATAATAATACAAAAAAATAAATTTCATACATCAAATATATTTAATTCATTAAATGCATTAATAAATACATTAAAGTAATACATTAATAAAGTAGTAATGCATTGACCTTAATGACATTAGTAATAAATTATTAATAGATTAATACATTAATGTAATGTAAAAATTAAAGTACTAATATATTAATGTATAATGTAACATATTAATAATTTTTTTGTAATCTAAATTTTGGTATTACCTCAACAATTCAATCCATACATAGTTGTGGAGGTTTTGATAGTTGGCCTACCAGTAAATTGGAAACCATAACTAGTACCAAGAGCCCTTTAATTTGTTCATCATTGTCTGAAGTTTAAGAGACAAATTGTCTGAAAGTCTAAAAATATCATACAAAAACCCTAGATAATAGCAGGGTCTAAGCTTGCATCTATTGAGAAAAAGAAAAACTATCATGAAATAAAAAAATATTATCCAAACTTTCCTGATTCATCGTTGTTCGAGGGTGGATCACGCCATTCTAGAACCACTGCTTATGGCTTTCGACAGGTTTGGCATCTAAAACTAACAGGCTCACCTTACAGAGTGTCAATATGAGAATCCATCCTTCAGAGAATAATCTCTTGTCTAAATTTCTAGCCTTCCACTACTCCTTGCAAGTCAAAAATAATTTGGAGATGATCATCCGAGAGTCTCCACTACACAATGTTCTCTCTTTCTGAAGAATTGACTGCCAAATTTTCTTGGGGATGAATGGAATTTGGATCATGGATTTCCATAGGATTCTCTTCCTCAATTGGGAAGCCCCAATGGCCCTCAGGAGGACCCCATTCACCCCTGATGACATGGATGGAGGCTCTGTCTGGAGGATTTCTCTCACTGGGAGCACCATAGTTTGAGGGAACTACTTTGGCCCGCTGAGAGGAAGTCGAATCCCTTCCAACATCGTCCATTGTTTCCAAGATCTTCTTTGATGATGAATGACTAGGAGAGGGAGGTAGAGAAGAAGATATCAAATGTAGAGATCGATTTTCCATATAATTATAATAATCCAGAACCCTTTTTGTTTGTCCCCATTCTCTTGGAATTAGTGGCAAGAATAGGGGAGATTCTTATGCAGAGAGAAAAATTCCAAAGAGAGGGAAAGCTAAATGTAGGAAGTACAATACAAAGAGCAACAAGGAAATACCAGGAAGGAGGGAAGGATGGAAGACTGAAATACCAAAAATCCATCGTTCTAGGACATAGAAAGGAGAGAGAATTCCATAAGAGAAGATAATATTGTGCCTTGAATTAGGCTGCGATGGAGATGATTACTTTGCGAACATTGAGCTCAGGATGGAAATTTTCCCATGCTTACTATTTTATTGCCACGTCCTAAGCTCATAAAGCAAAAATTTGAGGTCAAGATAGTGGGTATGTGGTAGAAGAGGAGTAAAACCTTCATTAATGCGTTCAGTGGAAAATTAACACCCCATCCAAGGATTGTAGATGTAGTTTTGATAGGTTGAGACATTGCTAAAGGATGGGTGGAGCAAGACTCAATGTAGCCTCCATACTTTTGTCTCCTTTTGTTAATGAAACCCCCTCATTGGCTAAACAAATGGCTACCTTTTTAGCCTCCCTCTGAACATGGGAATTTATATGATCCCGGTGGATATCAGTGGCCACCCACCTTTTCCAACTGGCTCAAAACAGTTTTCTGGCAATTTTGGTAATTTACTATTTTTAGCAGTTTTTAACTTTTGTGGCCATTTTGAGGCCCTAAATGAAGTTTTTGGGAAAATGGGGTGAAATATGGAGGTTCCTTTGATGTTTCCCCCAAAATTAATCTCTTTTACGATACCTTTCCAACAAGCTATCATGCACCTAAAACGAAGATCGTATGCAAAAGTTACAACCCCGGGAAGTTGATGTACTAACTTACCCAAACGGGGCCCACATGACTTTTGGCGCTTCATCTCCTAGGGTTAGGTTTTTGGATGTCTAGGGTTTTTGGCAGTCCTGTTTATTTTAAAATGGCCTTCAGAGCCTCATTGTAATTATCTTCTTGAGAATGAGCACAACCTTCACATCTCTTCTCAGAGATAAGCCACCACCATTCTAGAGAGTCTTTCACTCTGTATTTTTACAGTCTATGTACATTTATTTCATTAATAGAAATCATGTATTACTATATCTCTGTGTTTATGGTTGCATATATGATACATTTCTGTTATATTATTGGATATCTGCGATATC
Organism: Picea engelmannii; assembly: GCA_009831015.1. NCBI lineage: Eukaryota > Viridiplantae > Streptophyta > Pinopsida > Pinales > Pinaceae > Picea > Picea engelmannii. The sequence goes on from ML780353.1 coordinate 514,244, forward strand.
TTTGTGCATTTCTTTATTATATCTCCGCTCTCATTTCATGCCAAAAATAATCCGTATCACTGGTATCAGAGCAGGATGCTCTTGATCATTTTTTCAGTGCATGGCCCCGACGATGTCTGACTATAGAAATTTGGGTCTCGAGATTGTCTCTCTTGAAGAAAATCTCTCTCGCACACCCAAGAAACCCTCCATGGTGGAATAAAAGAAAAACGACGGAGCATATGATCTTATTAATCTATTGCTTGAGCAAGCTCTCACGCGACAAATGGACGAAATGATGGATAATTTTTCCCACATCCTTCAAAGCCTTCCAATAGAAACACGAACATCTTCATCAAATAACCACTTTGAAAGCACCTCTCCTTTCAAGGTACAGGTTAATTTTGATATTCTCGTATTTGAAGGTCAGATAGATGCGAATGCCCTAGACAAATGGTTAAATATGTTAGAAGGTTTTTTCTCTGTTCATAATTTTTTCGACAGGGAAAATATCACCTTCACACTCCTTAAATATCTCCCCCATGTCAAACATTAGTGGGAAACTTACTGTGAGAAAAGTTCCACAGAGGAGTCTGGAATATATGGGGCCGAGCCCACTTGGTATTTTTTTGTGGATGTGGTAAAGGAACAATATTACCATGTTGGCGACTATGAGGACCAGTACATGAGATGGACCACGCTGTGACAAGAGAGGGGCCAAGAAGTTCCGGAGTTCACCAATACCTTCCATACCTTATGCACCAAGCTGGGTATCAAAGACTCCGAACGACATTTGGTTATGAAATACCGTGGGGCTCTACACAAATACATCCAAATTGAAATGGATTTTCTGGACATCTCATCACTCGGTGTTGCTTATCGATATGATGTTAAAATTGAGCATAAATTTAAGCACCGGAACAAATGGGTGTTCGGGTCTAAAAATCCACAACAACCAAAGTATGACAAAGATGACCCTAACAAACAGTCTCCTGAAAGCCATTCCAATCCACAGGAAAAGAAGGGTCATGGAAAAACGAAGAAGGATACTGGAAAATGGTGCAATTTCCACAAAATCCCTTGGCATAACAGTAATGAATGTCGCTCAAAAAATTCATTGGTGGCCAATATTAAAGACAAGGAGCTGAACCCTGATTCAAAATCTGATTATGAAAATACTGGTAAAAGACAGATCATAGATGCAGATCCCACTATTAATGTCGTGACCACAACAATTCAACCAGAAGAACCAATAGATCCTAAAGAGGGGGAGCACCGTTTTTATTCACATATGTGGGTGAAGGGGACCCCACTGCATTTTATTGTTGATAGCAAAAACCAGAAGAACCTCATCCTAGTAGAGGTCGTCAAACAATTGGGATTATCGAAAACACCACACCCACAACCATACAACATTGGGGGGCTTCGCCAAGGACAAGATCTTCGTGTCAACCAGCAGTGTCGATTGTCATATGACATCCAACCCTTCAAGAATGAGGTATTATGTGACATTGCCCCACTGGATGTTTTTGATGTTCTCTTGGGCCAACCATATATGTGGAAACTCCATGCTGTTTATGAGTCTCGACCCTGTAGTGTCATTGTTTCTTTGGGGGATCATCTCTACATAATACTAGAAGTAGTTCTGACTATTGTTCCACCTAAACAGTTCCATAAGGCAGTATCTCATACTACAAAATTCAACTTCTTCACAATCTATTCAAAAGGTGAACATAAGGATACTGCAACCACTACAGCCTCAACCCAAGCACCTTCTATCCAACAGAAGCAGGTCAACACAGGTCGACAAGATTGCAACAAAGTGTAAAGATTCCTTATGCACACAAGCATCTCATGTATCCATATTGGTTAAAAAGGTCCAACCCTTCCATACACTTGTTCGTGACAACCTTCAACAAGCTAACCAACGCAACTTCTCCAACAAGGCAAGCAGCTCACCAAGATTCAGATTTAGCAAACGCCTTTTCCTCTCCCCCAGGCACTCAACGCAATGGATAACATTACTTCCTAAGGAGGGAGCATTGATCCAGGTGGATATCAGTGGCCACCCACCTTTTCCAACTAGCTCAAAATAGTTTTTTGTCAATTTTGGTAATTTACTATTTTTAGGAGTTTTCAACTTCCGGGGCCATTTTGAGGCCCTAAACGACGTTTTTGGGAAACCGGGGAGAAATAAGGAATTTCCTTCGATATTTCCCCAAAATGAATCTCCTCGATAATACCTTTCCAACGAGTTATCATGCGCCTAAAACAAAGATCGTATGCAAAACTTACAACCCCGGGAAGTTGATATACTAACTTACCCAAACGAGGCCCACATGAGTTTTGGTGCTTCATCTCCTAGGGTTAAGTTTTTGGATGTATAGGGTTTTTGACATTCCTTTTTATTGTAAAAATTCCTTCAGAGCCTCATTTTAATCATCTTCTTGTGAATGAGCGCAACTGTCACATCTGGTCTTAGAGATAAGCTACCACCATTCTAGTGAGTCTTTCACTCTGTATTTTTACAGTCTCTGTACATTTATTTCATTAATAGAAATCGTGTATTACTATATCTCTGTGTTTATGGTTGCATATCTGATACATTTATTTTATATTATTGGATATCCGCGATATCTCTGTGCATTTCTTTATTATATCTCCGCTCTCATTTCGTGCCGAAAATAATCCGGATCAATATAAGAACCAATTTCAATTGAATAACATCCTGTAAGGTTTCTAGGGAATGCATGAGGCACCATCTTGGAGATATTTTGGTCAAAATTAGAACCATTCAAGATTTTGGTGGCTAGGGAGATGATTATTTGTGAGTACCCTTCAATGATCAACTGCATGAGGCCCAATTTTTTATCTAGTTCTATTCCTTTGAGAAGGCCCCATATTTCTGTAGAGATATTAGTAGTGTACCCCAATATTCTTGCCATAATATATTTTATGCTCCTAGGATTGTCTCTGATAACTACAACATATCCGATAGCCTCAGTGTTTTCTTTGGAGGCACCGTCAAAGTTCATCTTGTGGAATCCATGAGGAGGGAAATGCCAAGACTATGGAGCAGAGCTAGGCAAAGGGATCGAATGGAGAGAGTGAATTTGATAGTAGCGAACCAATTTAAGGTGCCAGTGAAAAAGGATGACTCTTTTTCTTGGGATACATGATAGATCCCCCTCCTTCTAGGGTTGTGCTCTGATGGTCTCTTGAAAATTAGAACTAAATTTATACTAGACTTGTGAAGGAGATGATAGCGTTGCAGATAAGATCACGTGGTTCCTTTATTTCCATATTTTACAAAGCACAAAGTGAGGGACTAGTTGTGAGATCATGTTGAGAATTATATTAGTGTGTGTTTCTGATTTCCAATCAGTAATAGTTTTTGTGATGCTATGGAGTACTATGTCCCTTTGCCTCATGATTTGGGAAACCCAGTCCTAGATTTTCGTACAGAAGTGGCATTGATTTAGAAGGTGATTAACAGATTCCTCTTACTGCATGCAGATATAGAAAATGGAAGGCCCTATAAATCATTTTTTTTTGTAAATTATCCCATGTTGGGATCCGATTCTGAACATGAATCTAGAGAAAGATAGAAATTTTTGGCCAAAGGTTTGATTTCCAGATTGTATGCCAAATTTTGTCTAATGACTGTAGGTGTGAGTTGATTTTGAGATTATAGGATTCTTTGATGTTGAAAGTTCCACTTAGAGAGTGTCCCCAAGGAAGTATGTCCTTCCCTTCTCTAATACAATTTTTTCTTAAAGAGGCTTCCTCTTGCGAGGCTATGAGATCATAAGTTCCCAGTAAACCAAGCTCCCGATGTGTGAATTTTCATTCTCTCCATTGGGAAGTGGCTTGCTCCTCCCTTCATAAACACACAACCTTTATGTGTTCCTGATTCATAATGAAGGCTTGCAATGGGTGCATATTATCCTGAGTCCTCAAGGGAGGAAGTTGCTGCTACAAATCCTATCAAAAAAGAGCTTCATGTCCATCCCTTACTTCCCAAAAAGTGTGTTCTTGAATGATGGGTCTATTTTTCCAGGCTGCATTCCAAATGTTATATCCTTGGATTTGGTCATTCAATCTAGTCATCTTGGCCTCTAGCTAGTTTGGGGTGTATTTATGTTTCCATATTCAATCCCAAAGCTCCTTCTATTTCTTCAGCCAACACCACCAAATTTTAGCACCCATTATTTCATTTAGAGTGCAAGGATCCTTGAGTTTGAGGATGTCTTCGAGCTTAGGCTTGCAGATGTTTTCCCAGCTTACCAGTGCGCATTTACTATTGGAATTGTTTCCTTGTTATAGGAATCTCCTTTGAAATATTCAGATGGATTTTAGAACTTTCTGAGGGGATGCTAGCGTAGATAAGAGATAAATTGGAATATCCTGCAAAACATATTTGGGAATAATAATACACATGCAAGGTTGAGAGATCTGAAGGTCCAAGAGATGATTCAGTTGGTCAAAGATTGGAGAAGGGGTTCCCAAGAAATGTTCCTAGTCGTTGATTCTAAAAGGGGGATACCCAAATATTTGGACGGAAGGGAACTACGGGGGATGCCAAGCAATCATGAGATGTGGTTTTGAATGCATTTCAAGGTGTTGAAGAATAATATATAAGATTTAGCTAAATTGATGGAGGTTCCTGAGGCCTTGCTAACATATTAAAGATTTATTTTGAATTTTTGGGATTCCTAAGTTGTAGGTGTTCCCATGAGAAGAGTGTCATTCAAAAAATGACTATGGGAGGTAGTTGGTTGAAGGCCATGAAGGGGGAGACCTTATACGGAATTGTCTTCAATAGAGGATTTGATATATTTGCTCAATCCTTCAACCATTATGACAAAAAGGAAGGGGGAAGGAGAATCCCCTTGCCTAATGCCTCTAAAGGGGGGAAAGTTTTGGGAAGGGACCCCATTGACTAGAATGGAAAAGAAGTAAGATGAGGTAAGATTATTAATCCAAGAGGTCAATTCTTGGAAAAAACCAAACACTGAAAGTATGGAATTGATGTACTGCCAGATTAGGCGATCCAAAGCTTTAGAAATATCCAGTTTGAGAAACATACCTGGGGTTTTGGTAGTTTTGAGGGAGTGAATGAATTACTGTGCTAGGATCACACTATTCAGTATTTTTCACCCTTCTACGTAGCCTGAATTCTCCTTGGGGATAATAAAGGTGAGAATGGGTTTTAAGCGGAGGGAAATAATCTTGGTGATTACCTTGTAGATAACATTACACATTGCTATGTGTCTGAACTGCTACAGATGTGAAACTCGTTCCTTTTTGGGAGTGAGTGTTAGGAAAGTTGCATTAAGAGTTGGGAAGACCTTTCCACAATATCTATAATCTTCTACCAGTTTCCATACTTCCTCCCTGACCATAGGCCAACAGTGATGGAAAAATTCCACAATGAATCTGTTAGGTCTTGGGGCCTTCCCATTGATCCTATTGATATATCTTTTGTGCCTTCCCTGAATATTGGTGATCCTATTGATATATCTTTTGTGCACACCATTGAGAAATGGAATAATTTGTTTTTCTTATCCCCCTCCTTGAGCCATTGTATTTTGGAGTTCTGCCACCATAATATTTCCTCTTGGTTGTGTCATTCCTCCAATTGTTGTTTCAAGTTTTCCTCTTCCTCCTTGAGAGAAACTGAGAGGCCTTGTGACCTAATCTTATGATGGATTTCCTCAAGGAGACACTCTATATATTTATACGCTTTTAATATATTGTCGAAGATCGATTTATTCCAGTAACACAGATGTTTCTTAAAACATTTTAACGTCGTCTTAAATATGAACATTTGTGAGACATGTGATATTTCTTCTTTTGCCCACCAAGTTTTAGCTAGTTTTTGAAATTTTGGATGGGATACCTAGAATTTCTCAAACTTGAAGGGTTTGAATTTTGTACTACTGACGATATTCACCAATAGTAAGAGCCAAATTTGGGAAGAATGTTCGCTTCAATTAACGGTCCTTCCATCAACAATGACTCTGATATGAGAAAGAGATCAAGTTGGAAAGCTACTTGATGATTCCTCGTTCTTATGTTAGTCCATGTATGAACACCATTTCTCATTTGTATATCGATGAGGTGAAGGTCCTCAATCATGTTTCAAAATCTTTCACTTTCCTTTTCCAGCCTTCGTGCTTCACCTTTTTTCTCTTCCAGATTGAGGATAAAGTTGAAGTCACCCCCTATGATCCATCATTATTGTTCAACCAAATTTCTTAGGGTCACCAGGTTTTGCAGAAAGTTTTCCTTCTCTTGTGGAACATGAGGTCCATAGGAATTGGTTATAATTCCACCCTTGTTAGAACCGATTTCTCTATAGTGTGCGGAGATGGTCCATGGTGTAGAGAAAATTTTTCTATAAGTATGGTGGTTGGGTTCCACAGGATGGATATGCCCCCAAAATCCCCTTTTGCATCATTGTATACTTCTTTTCCTTTCTTCCAACAATTTTCCATTACTAGCTATGGTACATTATCTGCACATTGTTTTTCTTGAATGAGTACAATTTTTGGGTCCTCTGTCATAATACAAATTTTGAGAACTAGTTTCTTGGTTCTCCCGTTGAGACCTCTAAGATTCCATGAAATGATATTCATGAGGAAGGTGGTGGGGGTAAGAAGAAAACCTCACTAAGCTTATGAACTTTCCCAGAGTTGATCATAAAGTTCCCAATTTCTATGAGTAAGTTGTTGTGCATTTTCCCACCCTCTTGTTTTCCCATCTTTGGACATTTTCTGGTGCTCTTTATGTGGATTTGAGTGGATTCCCAATACACCTCTATATCATGACATGGATTTAGTTTTTGAGTTGAGATAAACTTTGTGAACTTTGCATAGTTGTTCTAAGGGCAAGGTTTGCATCTCTTTCTTGTTGTAGGATTCCTCAAGCTTATCCAGATATATGTCAGCTAGTTTTGTCTCATCCATGATTAGGTCCATTTCACCTCCATCCTCTATTTTTTGGTCGTCCTCTAGATGTGGTGAAACATGAGGTGGAACGATTTGTTCCAGTATTGGATCCATATTTTTATTTTCCTTTCCTTTTTTTCTTTCACGACAACTATGTGAATATGGGTTTTCTACATCCTGGGATTATGACAATTGGTTGAGGATTTAAAAATCTTTGTTGGTGGGGGGTATGTTTAGCTATACCGAGATTAGTTTTTTTATGATTTTTCTTCCTCCTCCCTTGTACCTCAGTGAATCCATCCTTGGGATTTCTCTATTTTTCTTCAGTTTTTTGATGAGGCACATTCTTAGGACAATCCCTAAATAAATTCCCCTGCTCATGGCATTTTCTGCATTGAAAGGGTATGTGTTCATAGACAATCATTTGAATCCATTCCTCATCCTATAATTCCAATGTGAGAAGTTTGGAAGGGATTTAGATGTGTTCATGTAAACACAAATGTGATCATATGAAGTGTAATTACACTAGCATGTAGCCTCTAAATATTTCACATACCTACCTAGGGTATTTCTGATACCACATAATATTTCTTCCAGCCAAAACTCCTGGGGCAGTGAGTAGAGTTTGATCCAGAATGGTGCAAATGAGAATTCCTCTTTCTCATGGTTGAAGAGATCCATCCAAAATCTCAGGTATAGCCCCGTTGAGTTGAAGAAATACGACCCACTCTCAAAGTTCTGGTCCTTGTCCTCCATATCGAAAAAGATAATAGTGAGAAAAACCTTTGATCCAATATGGAGATCATAGTTCCCCTTGGGGCTCCACCAGGTTTTTTTCCACCTTATCAAGTCCCTTTCCAAGGTCCATAGGCCCAGGAAATTACCTATCAAGGTGTGTTCTTTCATATATTAGGTGTTTTCTCCTACCCTCGTCGAACATATCACATATCTTGGAACTTTTTCCATTTGAAGGATACACTTCCTTGGATCCCACATGCGAGTCACTTTTGGGTGAGAGGTATTGGCATCTGTGTCCATATCCTGGCCATTTCCCTATTCCTGTTGGAGAATTTTCTCTCTGATGTGACGCGACGACTCGAAGGAGGGTCTTTTGCCTTCCACTTCTCAAGATTCATTCATGTCCATTTTGTTGTATGAGGGGGTTTTCACCCCCTCTACGGATGCCATGGAGCAGTTACCATTGCAAAGGTTCTTTCTAACAAATCTCACATCATAGAGAAGAATAGGTATTTTTCGGTAGCCTCATAAATCCTGAAACATGAAACCCTATCTTTCGCCAAACATTTTATTATGAAGAACATATGAAAGTACAAGATCAAATAATAATGTAACATATTAAATTATTAATACATTAATAAAGTAATAATACATTAATAAAGTAATAATACATTAATAAATGCATTATTAAATTAATAATACCTTAATAAATACATTATTAAAGAAGCAATACATTAATAATAAATTATTCAAGTATTAATACATTAATTAACAATGAAAATGGTTGAGTATGGTTGAACATGACCATGGTTTTTTATGGTTGACTATGACCATGGTTAACTTCAGTATACCTTGGTTGACTTTGGGAAGGAGAGGTTGACTATGGTTGATCGTGTTTGTCCTTCACAATTGTTAACCGTGGTTGATGAAGACCATGGTTGAATATGGTTTCCTGTGGTTTATTGTAGTTGACCACATCCATGGTTGACCTTCGTTGACCATGTGGATATGATTATGGTGGGCCACATTGATTATGTTTAACCATAGTTTACTATGCCTTTACTACATTGCAATTCTCATCATGTTTTGTTGATCACATTGCGACATCAAGTTTTTTCATCACTTTGTGACATCAACTTTTGTTCATTACATGACATCATAAGGTTATGGTCATCAAATTACGATGAACAATTTTTGTTTGTCACATTATGGCATTGGAATAGGTTTGTCAGAGTCCAAGAGTGGGTTATGTTCGTCACATTGTGAATGTCATAAAATGTTCATCTCATTGTAATGTTGATCTATGTTTTTCATATTGCCACATTGAGTTGTGTACATCACATTGTGACAATGGGTTTTGTTCATCCCATTGTGATGTTTCGAAAGGTTATGGTCAACAAATTGCAACGAATGGTTTTTTATTGTATTAATACATACATTTATAAAAGTGGTTGATATACATTAAAACATTAATAAATTATTAATACAATAAAAAAGTAATATGTTAATAATACTTTAATAAAGTAGTAATACATTACTAAACTATTAATACACTATTACATTAATGTAATGTATAAAGTAATGTATTAATTTACATTAATGTATAATATAACTGATTAATTAATTGATACATTAATAATGTAATGTATTAGTTAATTAATTATACATTTATACAATATTAATTAATACGTTGCTAAGTATTAATACACTAATAAAGTAATACATTAATAATACATTATTAGAGTAGTAATACAAAAAAGATACATTTCATACATTAAATGTATTAAATGCATTAATACATATAATAATTAAGTATTAGTACTCTTAGCACTCTGTCAAATTGTTTGTTTGATAAACAAACGACATAGGTAACCTACAAACCAAATTTACACCTGGTTACTAGCCTGCTCAGCTCGGAGAGGGCTCTCGCATGTCACTTGATGTTTCTTTGACAATCAATGGCTAGGTTTATTTTTTGGGGTTTTTTTTTTTTTTTTTTTTNATGGAGTCAAAATTCTAAAAATGAATGAAAACAATGACTGGCCAGTAGAACTCTCTAGAGGATAAAGGCTAAGTGAGGCGATGAATCTAAGTTATAAATTTTAGTTTACAGAGTGTAAGAAGAAAAAGAAAATAAGTAACTACATTAGAGCATTTATGAAATGAATTATGAATTAGTTATGAAGAACTTAACACAGTTTAAATTGCTTAAGCCAAGAGCATCAAAAGATGAATTCTGAGCTTTTAAACTATCCAATTTAAATAGAAGACAATGTAAATGGAATTCAAGAACACATGAAATACATATAATGAGAGAAGACAAAACTCATATCACCACCATTAGAATCTTTTCATAGATACTTCAAAATTTTCTGCATATGTATTCAATTCATATTCATAAAATTATAATTTAGTTCAGAACAACTAAGGAGGTGTCCTTGCACTTATGCCAACCCTTAATACATTTGGAACTTCTAACATTTATACAATTCAATTTCCTTCAATTAGAAACTGATTACAATATCTGAACTGAAATGTTTTAGCTTCTACAACTAATTAAAATAATTGCAACATGACAATTTCGGTATGGGAACCAATTACAATGATTAATCAAAAATGTTTTATGAACCAATTGACTATTCCCTTGACTCTTCTTCTTCTTCTTATTTTTCCATTTTTCCTGCTTTGGTCCTCTGTTTGATCTGCCATTTTGGTGACACCTGAGCATTATCTTCCGGTTCCTGGAAAGCCGCACTTTGTTTTACCCAGTCGCACTATCTCCTTCCAATGCAAGTCAGAAGGGATATTGTAGTCGATCATTTATTTGATTAGGATCTCCAGGTCAATGCAAGAGGCATACATCATGACTAGCAGTCGGATCTTCACTGTTTTGAACTGATTGAAGATCTCAAAATATATGATCAAATATTCAACTAGGGTTGCTCCTTTCAAGTTTTCCTCTAGTATTTTAGACTTGGAGTGATCCATTCTACATTGTGCAAGGCGAGAGTTGTATTCCTCCTGATCATACAATTTTCCTTTTCCATCCCAAAATGGTGGGAGGCCTTTGATGAACAACTCTTCAATAAGATCCTTGAATTCTTGTATACTTTTCTCCATTTGTATGGCCTTGGTTTGGACTGATTTTAGTAGGTTATGCTTGGCAATGACCCTCCTGGTCTAGATGATCAATGTAGTCCTATCTTTGACTCCAATGGTATGAAGTTATACAGTGGGGATGAAATTTAGCAGTTTTATGTCATTTTGGGCCCACTCTGATGGTTTCTTTGCTAGGGTCTCATTTACAACAATGCATTTGCTTCTGGCTGTGATGGCCATGCTATCTTTGTCATTGATGAAGTTCAAGTACACCCTAAACTTGGAAGCTTAAGTAGTAATAGAATCCCATATGATGTGTTTGGTTCCCTGCAACGGTCCTTTGCCTCTCAACCTCGTTTTCATCTTGTCTACTATTTCCTGCGAAGCTTGATTTTCCTTTTGAAACTAATCCATCCTATCATATTTTATTTTCATTTCTTGCTTCAATTTCTCTATATCTCCCTTTAGCCCTTTGATTCCCTCCACCTTCAACCTAACTTGTGACATAGCCTAGACAAGTCCTTCAGTGCTTGGCCCAACTTCTGCAGTAGAAGTTACAACTACAACCATGTTCGATACTTCTGTCTGTCCTTGTGACCAATTCACTTTTTCTTGTTACAACTGTAATACCTTGGCCTTGTAATTCAATGCCTATTATAGAAATGCATCCTTCTCATGTTCTAGAGAAACCGGTTCTGCTGTTTTTGGATGCTCTGTGGCAGGAATTTTTAGTTTCTTCTTCAAGCTTTGAATCATCTTATCTTTTTCTTCTAAGGAGGATTTCACTCCCTGAGGGCCTTCATAGTCTAGCCTCTTGACTTGATTTTTCCAAGATTTGCTGGATGTTTTTTCTTGCCTCAACTTCCCTTCCAACTTAATTGCATAAGTTGAAAGCTTTGAATTCTTCAATCTTAGACCTAAGTGATCTGAATACAACATATCACTGGTATTCCTGTGGAATTTCACTTTGTATGGAGCACTGATGTTTTCATATTTTAGCTTGATCTCAAATACTTTATCCTCATCAACAATTGCTATATTAAATGTCTTCTTCTCTACATATCTTACTGTGAACATAGAGGACTTATGATGAGAAATCTTTTCTTCTTTTGGGATTAACTCCCTGATTTCACTCATACCCAAGTTTCCTTTCTCAGCATATTTCTTTGCTAAATCTTCTTTAGATTGATAGGTTGCGCTAGATGCCTTATCAAAGATGTGCTTTTTGCTGCTGAAATTTCTTGAGTTGCCTTCACCTTGGAGCTTTCTTCCTTTCCCAACTTCTACATTGTTTGTGCCACTTTCCACCATATCCATATTCACCTTTTATTTAGTATCCTCCTCCTCTAGATTCACTATCTGTGGGGATTGTGTGATCTTCATATTTTTAGGGGCAGCATGCTAACTACTGGTGCCCAGGGCCTTTGAACTACTTCTTTTGTTGTAAACACTTACTTTGGGGACTTTAACTATCAACTTCTGAGGAGTTTGTTGTGTTTGAGTCTGTTGCAGGGTTGCCTCCACTTGCTACATTTGAGTTGGTTGTAAGATTGCTTCCATATCGACACATACATCTATATTTTCCAATTTGTCAAAACCCTCAACATGTTTGTTCATCAGTCTTCTCTTGGATATGATCTGATGTGGCTCATATCTTCTTCCCCGAAGCTGTGAAAATCCAAATTCCTTGAGTTCGATCTGGATTTGAGATAAACATGATCTAATTTTTACAATGAAGGGTCCAATTATGAAAGGGAATTTGAGTTTGGATGCCTTATGTAGTTTTAGGAAGTGCTTTGTCTCTGATATGATTCTTTGCCCGATGAACTCCAGAGAAAAGAGTCTGGGTGTTAGAAAAATAGGTAGAATATAGGGGGATTCATGAAAACCATAAAACCATATCAATGTTGAATGCATGAACAACACCCAGTCCCCCACTCTGTTTTTTGGAGTTGGCTATAAATAACTCCTCATGTCATCTAGGACCCTTGGCAGGTTGGTGTTGAAACTCAGGTTGTAAACCCTGGACATGACCTTGCTGATAAAAATGATCATTGTGATTCTTTTACATTCAGTTGATGTGAATGTTGCTTCAAGGAACTCTCTCTTGCTTGTTTCTAGGAAAATCTTCAACAAGTATGTGTAATATCTTAAATCTCTTAGTGATTGAAAAATCACTAGTTGCTTGTGGATATTATCAGCTATGAATTTATCGAAGTTGATGCAAACTGATTGACTGGACTCTGACTGGAAAAATTACAACAAAAAAACCTAACATGATCTTGACCACATACTTTTCATTATCTAGACCTAAAATATGACTCAGTATGGAACAAACCCATTGGACTTCAATAACCATGACATTAACACTCATTGTCAGGGACAAACTTTGGGAAATATGCTATGGTTTGACCATTGTTTGAAAAAACATGTCTTTAACTTCTGAGGGACATTCCCTATAAACCATGATTAGATTTTCTTCTTCAAATGGTTCAAACACTGTGGAGGAGGAATATGGTATGCTGAGGGCGCTTCAGATTGACAGACTCTCTACTCTACATAGGACCTCAGACCCCCACTTATTTAAGACAACTTCCACTTCCTATGAATATTTATTTGCACAGCAACCTATGAATTCAGGGAAAGGGAGCGTGGCCTCGACATCATAAGGGACTATGGTGGCCTGGACTGCCTCAAGGAAGGGTATCTATTTCCCTACATTATCAGACATATTAGCTCTGGACATGAAGATGGGAAAAATGGTGATTTCAGTGTCGAACACATCTGAATCTATGAAAATTAGGGATTCTTCGTTTGACATGGGGTCTTGCTCCACTACTGACATAATAACATGGTCCATGGTGGTGATGGAAAATACCTGTAAATGAGTGGAAAAGGCACCAATTTGGAATGTTGTTGAGATTCAGTTCAAATGGAGTTGTCACACCAACTTTCAATGTTCCAATATTTGAAAAATAATAAAATAACGATGAGTTCCCCCTTTATGTTCTTTTCAGATTTCGGGGGTGAGGGGAAGTGGTTTGGGGCAGCCCGCTTATCACCCCGAAATGAACCCAATGGAGCCACGTGATCCTGAACCAAAACCATAGTTTACTTTTCAGCCTGCTTTTGGGAATTATCTTTTGAGAAAGTTCTCCCCCCGAAACGATCCTCGACGATTGATCTGTAGCGCCCATGATCCGCGACCCGTCGGGTCCCGTCAACTCTGCACTACTGCTATATTTAGCCTCTTGCCGATAGACTTGGTCCTGTCCTCCTGTTTGTCATGCCTCCACATCAGTTTAGCATCTCGCTAAGTCTTGAAAACTAGATCTCCCACAGAAATTGTTATGGTGATAACAAGTACAATGCTAACGTAACACATTAATAAAACATTAGTAAACAAATTATTAAATAATTAATACATTAATACATTAATAATACATTATTAAATTAACAATACATTAATAATACATTAGTACAAAAATATAATAAAAAAATACTTTTAATACATTGCATTAATAAATACATTGAAGTAATACATTAATAAAGAAGTAATACATTGAAGTAATACATTAATAAAGAAGTAATACATTGACCTTATAAGTAGTACATTATTAAAGTATTAATAAATTAATGTAATGTAAAAATTAAAGTACTAATATTTAATGTATAATGTAACATATCGAATTAATAATGCATTATTAAAGTATTAATACCTTAATAAATACATTATTAAAGTATTGATACATTAATACATTAATTAACAATGAAAATGGTTCACTATGGTTGACCATGACCATGGTTAACTATGGTAGACCTTGGTTGACTTTGGGAAGGAAAGGTTGACTATGGTTGATCGTGGTTGTCCTTCACCATGGTTTACCATGGTTGACTATGGTTGTCTCGGGTTTATTATAGGTTAACACGACCATGGATGACCTTCATTGACCATGTGGATCTAATTACGGTGGGCCATGTTTATTATGTTTAAATCCATAATTTACTATGCCTTTACTTCATTGCAATTCTCATCATGTTTTTTTCATCACATTGGGACATAAGGTTTGTTCGTCACTTTGTGACATCAAATTTTGTTTGTCACATCACATCGTAAAGTTATGGTCATCAAATTACAACAAACAATTTTTGTTTGTCACGTTATGGCGTTGGAATAGGTTTGTCAAAGTCCGACAGTGGGTTATGTTCATCACATTGTGAATGTCGAGAAATGTTCGTCTCATTGCAATGTTGATCTATGTTTGTCATATTGCGACATTGGGTTGTGTACATCACATTACGTCAATGATTCTTTTTCATCCCATTACAACATTTGGAAAGGTTATGGTCATCAAATTACGACGAACATTTTTGTTTATATTAATACATACATTAATAAAAGTGGTTGATATACATTAAAACATTAATAAAGTATTAATACACTAATAAAGTAATACGTTAATAATACTTTAATAAAATAGTAATACATTACTAAAGTATCAATACACTATTACATGAATGTAATTTATAAAGTAACGTATTAATTTACATTAATATATAATGTAGCTTATTAATTAATTGATACATTAATAATGTAATGTATTAATTAATTAATACATTTGTACAATATTAGTTAATACATTGATAAATTATTAATACACTAATAAATTAATGCATCAATAATACATTATTACATAATAATACAAAACAGATACATTAAATGCATTAATAAATATACTACTCAAGCCTTAATACAATGATTTAAAGTAATACATTAATAGATACATTATTAAAGAATTAATACCTTAATAAATACATTATTAAGGTAGCAATACATTAATAATACATTATTAAAGTATTAGTACATTAATTGACAATGACCATGGTTGACTATGGTTGATCATGACCATTGTTTCTTATGGTTGACCATGGCCATCGTTAAATTTGGTAGACCTTGGTTGACTTTGTGAAGGGAAGGTTGACTATGATTGATCTTGGTTATTCCTCACCATGGTTGACTGTGGTTGACCAATACCATGGTTGGCCATGCCCATGATTGACCTCCGTTGACCATGTGTATTTGATTATGGTGGGCCACATTGATTATGTTTAACCATAGTTTACCATGGAACTACTGCATTGCAACGCTTAACATGTTTTGTTCGTCACATTGCGACATCAAGATTTTTTTCGTCACATTGTGACATACGAATTTTGTCATCAGATGACATTGTAAGTTTATGGTCATTAATTTATGATGAAGGGATTTTTTTTTTCACATTATGGCCTTGGAGTAGGTTTGTTAGAGTCTGATACTGGGTTATGTTCGTCAGATAGAGACATTGGGGAAATGTTCCTCTCATTGCAATGTTGGTCTATGTTTATCACATTGTCAAATTGGGTTGTGTACAACACATTGTGACAATGGGTTGTGTTCTTCCCATTGCAAAGTTTGGAAATGTGTGTGAGAATGCGACGTGAGGCTATGTGCATCACATTGCAAAGCAAGAATATGTTCATCATAGTGCAATGACAGGGCTATGTTCGTCACATTGTGACATTTGATTATGTTCATCACATTGTGAAGATAGGGATATGTTCATCACATTGCATCGTTTTTATATATTCATCACATTGCGATGTTCGTATATGTTTGTCAAATTGCGACATAACTATGTTTGGTAGATTTCATCATTATTATGTTCGACACATTGCAATGTTTGGAAATGTTTGACACATTTTGACATCGGGATATTGCGTCACATTGCAACGTGAGAAAATGTTCCTCGTATTGCGATGACATGGCGATGTGTGAGACATTACGACATTTGTTTATATTCATCACATTGTGACATATACATGTTTTTCACATTGTGACGTCCACTATATGTTCGCACATTGTGATGTCTGTATATGTTTTTCACATTGCAGAATTGTCACATTACTATGCTCGACACATTGGGTTGTGTACATCACATTGTGACAATGGGTGGTGTTCTTCCCATTGTGATGTTGGAAATGTCTGTCACAATGTGATTCAGGAGGATCTTGGTTCCCACCAGCCTTTTCCAACTGGATCAAAACAATTTTTTTGGCAACTTACTATTTTTAGCAGTTTTTTGGGTCCCAAACTTCTAGGGCCATTATGAAGGCCCAAATAATTTTTTTTCACGATCAGGCACATCAATGATAGCTAATGGATCTAATTGAGCCCCCTAAATGAAGCTCCTCATCAATACCTTTCCAACTAGTTATTGTGCACCCTAAACATAGATTGTATACACAAGTTATTATTGACGATTAAAATCGTAATGATGAATTCGACTGCAAAGTATTGCTAAAAGCACTATTATTTAAATATGATAATAATATAATACTAGTAAGTGGGACCCCCTTGTAGACTAGAGGCGCAAGGATAGACATATTACACATGTTTAGCTGTTGTTTTTTATACTTCCTACACAGTTCTACATTTTTTACGATGTAGTCTTAATTTCATATTGGCATGATAATAAGTGGATAATGTATTATTGTGGAACACTCTTGGTAATCACTCACGACATTGACCAGGCTATATGGGTATGAGGGTGATGTTGCTACTATTTCTATGTTACAAATTTGTTACTAATTCTTATGTTGATTACCTAACCACATGTGTACAAAGGATATTCTAATGGTAGCATGATCAAAACAAACAAAAAAACATGTGAAAAGATCCTAAAGTGTAACAAAGGGAAAGAAGTTATATGTTTGAGCTATAATAAAATACTATATGCAAGTTTGAATGAAAAGTTTATGGATATTAGTGTTATTCCTAACTATTATGCTATTGTTGGTTAGTGGACTATGCAAATTTCGTGAGATTTGAATGGAGGCACATATAGCATTTTTAATATGTATTATGGCATGGAGTTATGGCAAGGGTTAACATGTAAATTATATTGGGTGGCGCACTATGAAATGGATATCATCACATATTTCACGATGGTTTGGTATTGAATACACATTAGTTATATGGTTTAATTGTTGGTGAATGTGATGTTTATTAGGTTGTCTCGTACTTTTAATTGAATGGGACAGGTGATGGAAGCGATGTGCATTTACTACACATCACTCCATACTTTCCCCATCGCCCTTCACCCTAACATTGTTCCATTGTTTCATTTTCCACTATGTTGGTTGTGAATATTTGCATTTTCAAGATCTTGGAAGAAAGAAGACTCGACCAACTCGCCATTTAAGCGTTTTTCCACAGGTACAATTCTTTTTCTCTACATCCATGGTGTATTCTCTTTTGTATCAACCAAATGATGGCTCATTGATGCTTGGATTTTGTGTGTTCTTGAGAATTTCAACTATGTAGATGTTTGTTATAGCTCTCTGTGATGACTATAAAATGTTTAGGATTGCAAGCAAATAAATCGGTATTTTAAGTTGTGCATTGGCTACTTGTTTGGTCAGTTTAGTATGATGATGGGTCTTTGTGGAATAATAAGTGAACAATGGTACAATATGGCTCTGCTTTGACGATGGAGGGTTTTTTTCTATGTATTACTGTCAGTTAACTCATTCCCTCATAGTCATGGTGGTAACCCTTACCCGATCGCATAGGAATTGCCAACAGTTGTTGTGTTCTTTCTTCAAACCCCGAGTCATGGTCGTTGGCTCGTTCTTACTGTCTTGTTACCTAAATATCCTAAGATCTAGTCTTGGTTGGCCCTAACGTTAATACATGCCCTTATGGTTGTGTATTTGTACATTTTTTATCTAAGCGTTCTGTCAAAACGACAAGTGTGTCCTCACTGGTGTTGCTGTCAAGTTGTTCGACTCTTAATAATTGGAAAGGGATGTTGTATTTTTGTGTTTTTTTCAATAACTTCCATTGTTAAATTAACCCTCGCCTCTCCTTTGAAAGTGTTAAATGCGCCATGTGAACTAGGTTATTTTACTCTACCTGTCTTTTCTCTCCTCGGGTGTTAACCAATGGTTACATCCAGGACTTGAAGTGATAAGTAAGACTGTGTGGCTCACTGCTGTGTCTTTTTCGAAAGGTATTTTTTTTCTATGCTTGATATAAGTCTCGGAATACCTTCAGCTCTCTATGTTGTTGTTTAAGGATGAACAAAATCTTGTTAATTCCCTGCATTTGATTTTGACAGAGCTTGATTTAGACTCCATTTCCTTTTCTCATCTAGGGAACCTTCTGGGGTTGTCAAGTATTGAGTATGAGTGAAATGGTTATGGAGGTCTTTAAAACACATGCTCTCTCTCTGAGTCTCTATCTCATCCTTGTTTAGTAAAATTGTTGGAATAAGAATGAAACATGCAGTTGCATACAATCCATGGTTGTTTTCCTTTCCATTATGGTTTCACTCACTGTGTTTTAACCAACACGGTCTTGATTGAAAATGGAAACACCTATGTGTTTTTGCTAAGCTCGATCAGGGTTCTGGCAAGTTTAAAAAATGATTCATGTGTGTAGTTGGTTTTGTTCACTTCATATATTATATTGGAACATTGCATAGACTACCAATTGTTTTAGAAGGAAGTTATATCCACAGTAATAAGGCTTGGGTTTTATGTTTTGGTTGACTGTTGTAACATACCCAACCATCCACAGGCCGGGGTACGCCACCTTCAATCCCACCCTGAGACTTATTTCTCTTACTGATACCCTTTTAAATTATAAGGATGCATAAAAGAAAAGGATTTAACCACATGCACATCAATAACTAACAAGCATGCATATTCTAACGATGTAATCAACGATAAATAAATACACAATGGAAAACATTCATATACAAGTAGATAATACCATAACAGAGAGAACTTATCTTTATAAAATAAGGCACCAATTGGCTGCAGACCAAGGATGTTCCACCCAATCGTAGAGTCTATTTTTCCCAAAACTCAACAGTAGTGTCACCCCCAAGCCAGGGCTATGAATCCACAAGCACGGTTCCAGAGTGTTACTTGGCTTCCCAAACCAGTCATCACTCAAGCTCTCACATGCTTTCCCAACACTCACAACAATCCAAGTACCCAACTCTCTTATACCTAGCTTGAACCACCCAAGAGAATGGACCTCCACCCTTCTCCGCCACACGGTCCCTCACACAGTCCTTCTCTTTATTTTGGGCTCCAACACCATTGGCCTATAATATCGATGTTGGAACTCTCAAGACTCACAAATATGAACAATGTTGGACACATGCCAATGCATCTCAGACATGCAGGCCTCAACTGATGGTTGGATCACACCAAAGACCACTACAACCAACAATACCATGGATAATCTTCGACAATTAGGTTCACTTTCCCAAATCAATACATGTGAGAGGATGGATCCATGAGTGATAGGTAAGTATGGGATGAATGAACAAGTGAGCAAGCGAATGAAGGAGTGAACGAGCTATCATCCGAACCCCTCTTCAGACCAGAGGCAAGTTTAAGTAATTTGTGGGGAATCAAGAACCTCCTGGCCTTCCCCAAGAATCTGATGTAACTGATCCACCCCCCGTTAGACCAAAGGGTAATTAAAAATAGGAAATAAAAATTTATCCCCTCAAGCCCCCTCTCTTATGGAATCATAGCCCCCTATAACTCTAGTCCTTATTCGTCTAGCAGCCAATGATGTGTGTATTATTAATAATGATCAAAACATTACATTTATTGGGTACACTGGCCTTTTAATAATTGTTTGGGCACTCTGGCCTCTCAACAATGTAACAATACATTATTTATAATGGGGTTTAAAAACCCGAGGTGTTACATACCCTCCCCCTTATTTTGGCACTGTCCTCAATGCATATACAAAATAGAGATCAAAATCTCAAAATTATTCAAAAAGCTATGGGTACTCTTCTCGCATGGAATATTCATGCTCCTAGGTAGCATCTTCAAGACCGTAGTAGGTCCATTGAACTTTTACCATCTCTACAACTCAATTTCGGAGCATTTTGAGCTTTCTGTCCAATACCTGCACTGGTTGGACCTGAAAGTATCCCTCTGTCTCTACCTGAATCAGATGCCAATCAACAACATGGTTAGGGTCATGCACATATTTTTTTATTAAAGAGAAATGAAATACATTATGCACATTCATGGAAGAAGGCAAATAAGCATGTATGCAGCTGGCCCTATTCTATCCAATATTTAAAATGGACCACAGAAGATGGATGCCAGTTTTTTACAACTACCCAATTTCAAAGAGCTTTTCTTGGTCTTCACTTTCAGAAGCACATGCTCTCCTACTTTAAATTCTCTAGCTATCTTGTTCTTGTCTACATAAATTTTTTGTCTATCCTGAGTTGTCTTTAAATTCCACTTGATATTAACCATCTGGTCTTCCATATCCTTGAGAAACTCTGGCCCACGTACTACTCTGTCTGCTGGGTTGTCCCAATTTACTGGAGTATTGCATTTCCTACTGTACAAGGCTTCAAATGGGCTCATTCTCAAAGAATATTGATACCCATTATTATATCCAAACTTAACCAAGTGTAAGTAATATTCCCACTTAGATGTCTTATCCATCACATACATTCTTAGCATGTCTTCAATTATTCAATTGACCCTCTCTATTTGTCCATCTGATTGGGGATGGTATGTTGTGGTAAAGTTTAGATTGGTGCCAAATCCTTTAAACAATCCCCTCTAGAAATTGGAGGTAAAATTTGTATCTCTGTCCAAGACAATTGTCCTAGCTATTCCATGCAACTTAGAAATCTCTCTCATGTAAATTTCTATAATATTGGCTGCTATGTGTTGTCTTTACAGGAACAAAATGAGCAACCTTTGTTAATTTGTCAACTACCACCATGATGGAATCATGTTTCTTATTCGTTTTGGGTAATCCTCTGATGAAATCCATGGTGATCACTTCCCATTTCTTCTCTGGAATGGGTAAAGGTTGTAGCAACCCTGTTGGATGCTTATGTTTAGCTTTCACCTTATGTCATTCCATACATTGAGCGATGTAATCAACAACATCCTTTTTCATTCCCAGCCAAAAGAATTGGCTTCTTGCTGTTGTAATTTTTTTCTGGTAACGGGGATGTCCAACATAAGAAACATCATGCATTTCCTTCAATACCAAATTCCTCAGTTCTCCGAAACTAGGAACATAGATTATATTCTTATGCATGAGTAATCCATCTTATTTTATCTCATACTCCTTTATTTTATGTTGTACATCTACTTGTTGTAATTTTTCCTTTATCTGTAGGTAATGTTGATTTGTAGCAAGACCATCTAAAATTCCACTCTTCAAGTCTGATTGATGCATACTGACAACAATAGCATGCATGAGATGCACTCTTCTACTAAGTGCATTGACAACTTTATTCTCTTTTCCTTTGATATGCTTTATATTGAGGTCATACTTACTTAAAAATTCGAGCCATATTGTTTTCCTTACATTCAAGGTTGGATGTTCAAAAAGATATTTCAGGCCAATGTGGTATTTCCTTAATTCAAATCTCTTCCCCATGAGATAATTCCTCCACATCCTCAAGGCATGGACAATGGCAGCAAGCTCCAAGTCATATGTGGAATAGTTCCTCTCATGCTCCTTAAGCTTTCTCAACTCATAACCAATGAGATGTCCATTTTTCACTAGGACTCCCCCAAGTCCTTTGTTACATGCATCTGTACATACCACAAAACTTTCATTTGGGTCAACAATGTTTAACATAGGTGAACTAGTAAGTAATTCCTTCAACAGATTAAAATTCTCTTCACACTTAGGTGTCCATTCAAATTTAGTTCCCTTATTTTGCAAAGAAGTGATGGGATGAGAAATCTTAGAGAATCCTACTATGAACCTTCTGTAGTAACATGATAATCCCATGAAAGATCTGACTTCTGACACATT
Organism: Picea engelmannii; assembly: GCA_009831015.1. Classification (NCBI taxonomy): domain Eukaryota; kingdom Viridiplantae; phylum Streptophyta; class Pinopsida; order Pinales; family Pinaceae; genus Picea; species Picea engelmannii. The sequence continues at coordinate 536,888 of ML780353.1, forward strand.
TCTGGGTGTTGGCCATCCTCTAATGGCTTCGATATTCTCTGGATATACTACTATGCCATGCTCTGAAATAATGTGTCCCAAGTAATGGATCTACTTTTGATAAAAATAACACTTACTCAGCTTGGTATACAAATGACGTCCTCTCAACACTTGCAATACTAGTCTTAAGTGATGTTCATGCTCCTCTTCAGAATTAGAATAGATAAGTTTGTCATCCAAGAACACTATCACAAACTTATCCAAATAATTTATGAATATGCTATTCATTGAGCACATAAAGACAACTGGTGCATTGGTCAGTCCAAATGGCACCACTACAAATTCATAATGCCCATACCTAGTCCTAAAGGTTGTCTTATGAATGTCTTCTTCCTTGATTCTTACCTGATGTTATCCTGACCTTAGGTCAATCTTTGAAAATATCTTTTCTTCTCATAGATGATCAAAGAGGTTATCAATTCTGGGTAGAGGATACTTGTTCTTTATGGTGTACTTGTTCAGTTGTCGAAAGTTAATACATAGCCTCAAGGTTCCATCCTTCTTTTTGAAAAAAAGTATGGGTTCTCCCTAAGGCGAAACACTTGGATGTATGTACCCTTTCTTCAACAATTCCTCCAAATGCATTTGTAATTATTTTAACTCTGGTGTGCTCATTCTGTAAGGTGTTTTTACACTAGGGCAGCTCCTGGCACTAAATAAATTGAGAAATCTATCGCCCTTCTTGGTGGAAAACCTAGTATTTCTTGGAATACATCCCCAAACTCCCGTAGTACCCCAAAATCTTCAAGGCTTGGCGCCTTTGTATTTTTTGGCTCTTCCACATGAGATGCATACAATTAACATCCTTTTCTAAGATAGCTCTTCAGTTGTAAGGCTGAAATATCCCTTATAGAGATGGGTCTTGGAAATCCTTTCATAGTGCTCTATTTTCCATCTCCATCAAGACACGTAAATGTCTTGTTATGACATTCTAGGACAACATGATGCTTTTCCAACCAATCCATTCCAATTGTAATATCATAAGACCCCAATGTTATGATATTTAGATCAACATTTGTATTCACACAATTAAGACTTATGGAACATCCTCTGACCATATCATGGATTCTCCTTTTGGTTCCAGTGGCTAGCTGAACCAAACTTTATTTTCCAAGTTTACTTTACTCCAGATGTAATCTATCCACTATTTTAGGGTCAATGTAACAATGAATTTCTCCCGAATCAATCAAAATAGTAACAGGCCAATTTATGATCTTACCTTCCACCTCTATAATATTAGACTGGTATTATGGTTGTTAATTGTCTAAAGCTACATAGCTTCTTCCCATATCTGTGACTGTTGTAGCCTCTTGTATGATGTGCATAGTCTTCACTCTGTCCTTTATGTGTGGGCAATCCTTGTACATGTGATCTTCTTTGCATCCCCAACATTGGATGGGTGGTCTTCATCTTTTTCCCAAGGAGTATTCTTTCTTGGATTCACCCTTAGCATACTGATCTTGATGATTTCTATTAGGCTCATTCTTATTGAAGGGAGGTTTCAATCCTTTCCTCCTCTAATCGAGATTTTCCTTCTTCTTATCCTTCCAAGATTTATGTAGGGATTCTCTTCCCTATCCTTGCTCATACAAGTATTTAGTCCTCCTGATGGCCTTAGTCAAGGTCTTGGGCTCATCATACCTAATAATTTATTTATAAAAGGCTGGCATTCCATTCAAAAAACTATGTATATTTACCTTTTCATAGTTTGTAAACCCAACATATTTTAACAATCCCAAGAATTTCTTCTCATATTCTACCATGGTCATGCTTCCCAACCCGAGTTCAAAGAACTCCTGCATTTTCTTGTCATAGAAATGCTCTGAGAGGTACTCCTTCTGGAAATAATTCTTGAACTGCTTCCAAGTGATCCTACTCTCATTAATATGTTCAACTTGCTTAAGTTTATCCCATCGTATTGCAAATTTCCCATGTAAATGGTAGGTGGAAATCATGTCTTCTAAGTTTGATGAATAGTTATGCAACTGAAAATATCTCCTGAGTCCAAGTAACCATTCTTCGACATAATCTTCCCTTTCTCTTTCACCATCAAAGGAGTGTGGCTTAAGCTTCCTCAACTCTCCTTGCAAATTGTCCACTTCCCATCTCCTTCTTTGGTTCCTAACAGGGGACACCTCTGGACTTATTATGGGATCTTTCGATGCATACAAATTTCTTTCTAAGTAAGGAGGTGAGTGGTGTCTATGATTTATACTGGAACTTATCGAATAACCAACTCCTCCACGATCCTCTCTTCCTTCACGAAACCTCCCTTCTTTCTATTGTTTTTATTTTGATCCCTTATTTTTTTTCCTCTGCAACCGATTTAAGCTCTACAAAATTCAAGCATTTATCTGACTTTTCTCTCTCATCAGTCTCTCATTGTCTTCTTTGTAGCTCTACACTTCTATTTTCAGGCTTCTTACAATTTGTATTAATGTTTCCTGCTCTCCTTTCCCCTTGCATCCATTGGACTCTGTCTCTACATTACCAACTCTGGTATTTTGTCCTTTAGCCTCTTTATCATGGATGGAGGCTCCCTCTCCTTCTTCCACTTCTTCAATATGCATTCTGAGCAGAAGTGTTTAACCCCCTTAATTCTACAAAATCTGTAAGTGACCATTTTGTTAGAATTATGCATATGATAAATAAAATTTGTCAAACCATCTTACAGGTCTTTTTTTTTTCTTTTCAATTCACTAAGAACATAGATGTATCAATATGCACCATATAATACTTCCATGTTATCCTTCATCCGATACAAAATTCAATTTTGCACAGGCACTTCTTTAAAACCACCTTCCCAGGTGACCATGACTAAAGGCCGCAAGCTAAATCCTTCCTTAGCACCTTTCTGTCTCAAAACCAACCAATTCAACCATTAGCCCTTCTTCCCTCAGATCTCAACTGCATCTGACCATGGTTATGACCCTATTCTTATCTGAAAAAGTGCTTATCCAGGGATTTGGGGCTTCAGAATTTTAGAACCTTCAACTAGGACCCAATCAACAGTCCTTGTCCTCATTCACAATCAATGATCGAGATCCACTTCGAGAATATGTGCTTTGGGAGTTCATCACTTTCAACCTCCGCTTTCCCCCTGAGTATTCTGTACCCGAAGTTCGGGATTAGGCGCCACACATCCTCTTCAAATCAAGGGCTCTAGTCCACTTTGGGACTCCGGCCTTTGGAAGTTTCAACTTTCCTCTCTTGCTTCTTCCCGAAACACTTTTACCCAGAGTTAATGATCTGTTGATGCATGTTCTCTAGCAGATCAATGACTATGAATTGCTTCGGCTCTTCGGGATTTGAGAATTCTCTCTTCGGAAGTTTCCACACTATCAAACTTCCAATTCTCCTGAACTCTAAATTCCCGATCTACCCAATCTGTCGGCATGTGTCTCCCTTATCGGACGGTTTGTATTAACCTCAGACTTTGAGACTTCAAGAGATATTGTTGCATAGATCAACGAATCTTGTTGATTTGAGATCAATGGTCCTCAATTACTTCTAGACTTTGGGTAATTCTTTCCCTAGTACTTCGCTCTGGAAAACCTTCTGGAGTACTAAGTCTCTGAAGTGAGAGATCTGGCGCCAGATGTCCTTGTTGATGGACAGTCTAGATAAAATACGGGCTTCGGGCCTTCGGGAGTTCTGAATTTTCTCATCAATATTTCTTTCGAAGAGGTTATTTGCTGGATTGCAGAATCTCCTTCCACACGTCCACCTCAATCAATGGTATGGATCTACTTCGGCTCTTCATAGTTTCAATGGTTGGAGCACTATCATTTCACATCACTAAATTCCTTTCAATTTGTGGGGGAACACATCGATGGTTTGGAGTAATATGCCTTTCGCCCCACAATTCTTCCGACGCTGACACATTACCCCTCAGTGGAACTGTGGTTTGGATTGTGGGAACACATTGGCGAACTAACTCCCATGAAACTTGGGCCCCCGCAATGCCTTCTTGCCATGGATATTTCTCTCCAATGGGATCTCAGGGTTGTGACTTAACCTTTGATTCTCTTTCATCGGATGACCCTTGTTCACCTGCCCTTTGATTCAGTAATCCTGGATCCCTCGTTATCACATAGTGGCGATCACTCCCGAATTCGAAGGGGATGATCAAAAACCTTCGAACCCTCACAAAGGACCTCTGACGTTCTAGCTTCTGCGTAGACTCTACAATGTCATTCCTCCTGAGATTTTCAATTTCACGGTCGAAATTTGATCTCGATCACGAGACTCTAAAAAAAACACTCGACCCATACCAGCTCGATGTTTCAACCATAAGCTATGATACCAAACTGTAACATACCTAGCCACCCACAGGCCAGGGTATGCCACCTTCAATCCCACCCTGGGACTTCTTTCTCTTACCTATACCTTTTTAAATTATAAGTATGCATAAAATAAAATGATTTAACCACATGCACATCAATAACCAAAAATCATGCAGATTCTAATGATGTAATCAACGATAAATAAATACAGAACAAAATACATTCATATACAAGTAGATAATACCATAATAGAGAGCACTTATATTTATAAAAGAAGACACCAACTCGCTATAGACCAAGGACGTTCTACCCAACCGTAGACGCTATTGTTCCCAAAACTCAACAGAAGTGTCACCCCCGAGATAGGGCTATGAATCCACAAGGATGGTTCCAGAGTGTAACTTGGATTCCCAAACCAGTCAGCACTCAAGATTTCACAGGCTTTCCCAGCACTCACAACAATCCAAGTACCCAACTCTCTTCTACCCATCTTGCACCACCCAAGAGAATGGACCTCCACCCTTCTCTGCCATGCAGTCCCTGAGAAAGTCCTTCTCCTTATTCTGGGATACAATGAAACTGGTCTAGAATCTCAATGCTGGAACTCTCAAGACTTGAAGCTGTGAAAAACGCTGGACACAGGCCACTGCATCTCAGAAATGCAAGCCTCAAGTGATGGCTAGATCACACCAACGACCACTACATTCAACAATACCGTGGCTAATCTTCGAAAGTTCAGTTCCCTTTCCCAAATCAATATGTGGGCGAGGATGTATCCATGAGTGATAGGTAAGGATGGGATGAATGACTGAGTGAGAAAGCGAATGAAGGAGTGAACGATCTATCATCTAAACCCCTCATTAGACCAGAGGAAGGTTTAAGTAATTTGTGGGGAATCAAGAACCTCCTGGCATTTCCCAAGAATCCCACGTAACTGATCCACCCCCTCTTATACCAAAGGGTAATTAAAAATAGGAAATAAACATTTATCCCCTCAAGCCCCCTTTCTTACGGAATCATATCCCCCTTTACTCTAGTCTTTGTCCATCTAACAACCAACAATGTGCGTATTATTAATATTGATCAAAATATTAAATTTCTTGGGCACACTAGCCTTTTAATAATTGTTTGGTCACTCTGGCCTCTCAACAATGTAACAATACATTATTTAAAATGGGGGTTCGAAACCCGGGGTGTTACAACTGTTGTTTTTGTGATTGATATGATGAAGATTGTGTATAATCGAGCATATATTTGAAGTTTGTTCAGGGTTGAAAAGAGGCCTGTGTATATTTTAATTGGGCCCGATCGTTGATTGGTAAATAGTGGATGTTGATTATGATTGTGGTGCATTATGGATTATCAGGGATAGATGTTGAGCATATCACTGTGCATTTTTTTATTATTATTTAAGAAAAACAGAAAGAAGGGATCAACATTTTATTAAACATGACTGTTGAATGGAAAGATTTTTTTATATATATAAGTTATGATTGCATAGAGTGTTATCAATTAAGGAATTCTGAGAAATTTAATTATTGGAACAACAAGCAGTTTGGTATACAATTGAGAAACAATGAATGTTGGTGCTCTTTGGATTGATTTTAATATAGAGTTATGATTATTGATTATGTAATTTGTTTTATGAACAATATCTATTAAATACCCTTTCATTTTCTCACTTTTTCTCTCATTATGAATCCCCTCACAATCCCAGATTCACTTTGCATGCCTCGTTCTTAAAATTAAATAAAAACTCTGTATTACAACAATTAAAAACTAACACAGAGATGGATCACAACTGGCATGATTTTGTTATTGTAACACAGCCGATTGTTTAATAATTTGATTGAGAAGTAATCGTGTTCTTACTCCCTTTCATTTTTATCACTTTTCCACTCAATACAACCCCCTCAAATATCACAGAGACCTTAGTCACCCCCTGCTCATTGACAAGTATTAAATGAATTTTATGGATTGGATTGCATGGGTATGATGTGATTGTTGAGCCAAACTTTGTTTCAATTAAAGAGATGTCATGTATGGTTTGTTTAAGAATCTAGTTGCTAATAAACACTGCATAAATGATGAGCTTCTTCAATAGAGTAATTCATGGCCTAAATAACAGGGGCAAAGGGAATTGGAACAAAGAGCCTAGAAGGCCAAGATTATCTATACATTTTGATGTAGATCCACAAGAGTTAAACTAGCTCTTCCAAGCTAGATTTTTCAATTGGATTGGACAAGGGGTAGTCCAAACTAGGATAGAAAGGCCTCCCTTCCAACCCTAACATGTCCTTGGTATCCCTATCCCCCCTCATGTTTCATTGCAACCTGAAGTCCCTGAGAATGATGAATGGTAGGAGACTGTTCACCCAATAGTCTCCCAACATCTTGGCCGACCCAATTTGTCTCTACGTGCTCCTCCTCCGCCTATTAACCTGAATATCCAAATTTCCCCTACACACTCACCTGTACAGTCCTCCCACGCAAGCAAAAGATTCAAACCCGAAGCCCACCACACCCATGACAAAGGATAAGATGTTGTTGGACCCTCCTCTCCCTCAAGTGATTCAACCAAATATGTTTCATCCTGCATGCACTTGAGAGATGATTGTTCTCATTTCATCAGTGAGATAAATCCTAAAGGCTCAAAACAACCTAAGGCTAATTTAGGAAGGTCAAAGGGAGACAAAAAAAAAGAGGGGAAAATTGCCTCCCAAAGTGGAAAATATGGTTTTTGAGGATATTTTATAAATGATTTGTTGAGAATACTTGACCGTTGAATTTTTTGGACAACATACTATTTTTGGATATTTTGGATATTTTATGTTTGGATATGGTTTAAAATATCATTGATATTTAATTTTTAAATTATGGCAATGATTATGGGAGCCACAAGAAGGGATGTGTTTTGATTGATTGACTAGTTATGTTTATTTTGTTAAGGAACTAAAGGGAGTCACAAGGGGTCCCACCTACTAGTTATTATTTATTAGAAGACTCTTACTATTATTATACTAATTCTTCCCCTAACTAAAAGTTAGTTGGGTTTTAACTAAATTAATTAAAATAAGTTGTTAAATTACTTCAACTAATTTGGGATGCATAAAAGCAAAATGAAGAGGAAGAACAAGAGGAGAATAGAAGGAGAAATCATACTAAGGTTTTCTCTTGAGTTTTATTGAGATAGTTCAGTTTTCATTCATTCTTCAATTCTTTAAAAGCCTAATTATCTTGTATGATAGCAAGTTCCTATTGTAGATAGCAAGATTCAAAGTTGAATTACATCATTCAAGCACCTTTTTCATAGGTGTTGATATATCTTTGATAGTCTGTGTATACTTGTTTGTTTATGAATTAAATTTCATGACTGATAAAGGATATTGTGTAGAGTCGAGTGGGAAGAAATCTGTGCAAGCGGATCCAGCTTTTAAAGTTCAGTTTTTTACTTTATGTTAGAAGTCCTTTTGTATGGTTTTCATCGGGGACATCTAAGTTTGAGTTTGGTCCAAACTCCCTTGGGAAGTTTTGTAAAGATAACAGTTCTTTTGATTTCTTGGAATGAAATAAGCGATTGTTATTCTGTCTCATCTGTGTTAATATGTGACTTGGTATTTTTTCTTTTGTCTCCACATTTACTTTTGCATCTATTATATTCAGAAAATTATATAAAAATGTTGAATTTTACAACAATCTTCTATTTCTAAAAAATCATCCTAAGCCCTTGTAACTAATACTTGTGGATTAGGAAATAAATTTTGATGCTATAAACATAGGGTAATATTCATGTCTATCTTTCCTTAGCCAAGCAAGATCCGAAAATTCTCGAGTAATATTATTTCATATATTTTCCTCAACATTTATTTGGCGACCATATTGGAGAGATCTTCCATATCTCTCTGGTTGATTTTTATGCTTGATTATCATTGAATATATTTAAATTTATTATATTAATCCTTTGATGTTTAATTTCTTAATGGTTGTACCTATTGCAACGCAACCCAATATTGATCCTAGTCTTAAAGATAGGACCAACATTGCTTTAAAATTTTTTAATACCATATTAGATACCTCTAATACTCGGGTTGATCTTAATCACTCATGGTAAGGAATTGAGCAAGACATAAGTGCCCAAGAACGTTGGGAAGCTAGGAAAAGACAACCTAGGAATCAACCATAGCTTTCTTTTTCCTACAGTTTTGATCTTCTTTTCATGTCCTTAGACCCTCGTATTTTTAGGAGAAGAAGAGGTTTATCACTGGAAATTAATCCTATTTATGAAATACGAAGAAGGAGCGTTGTGTTATCAACCCAACAAAGTACTCTAAGGCGAACTTTGTCTGATTCATCTAGTTTGTCTTTCTCTCCCTTACCTATCATTCACAAGATGACATCTAGTGGTGGATATGGTGGCATTGGAGGTGCTTCTTTATCTCAATATTCAACTTCGTCAGTTATTGGTAGCTTATATAGTCACCAAGTCCCTGTTCAATCTACTACAAACCCTGCCAAAGCCATTAAAAAGTATGGTATTTTTTATTTTGAAGGGCCTGCTACAACTACCCCATGGCATGTTTCCTCCCCTCTTAACCTAACACTTGCTACTTGTCCACTTCCTAAATTCAAAGAAAATCTCCCTAGGTTTTTAGGTAATAACACTGTCGCTGTGAATGAACACTTTGTGGCATTTTATAATCCCTGTCACAACATAGGAGCCAATGACAATGATACTTGTATGTGCTTATTTGTGAATTCCCTTGAAGGGAAGGTTGCAACTGATTTCTTTGATCTCCCTCATAAGATATTATATACTTTGGAGGAGTTAGTTTATTGGTTCAAATCTACCTATGGGCAATCCAAAAGCCCAACCGAGCAGTTATGAGAGTACAAAAACATTGCCTATAAGGATGGTGAGACTATCAATTCCTTCAACTTGTGTTTCATGAAACCATACAACCAAACCCATGAGATCATTCACCCTTAGAACCAAGATGCTTTCATGCATTATTATAATGCATTATCACCCCCCTATAGTCATAGGCTTGAAGAAAATTCCATTGATAACATTGGTTCCACTCTACACACTTGTTTAGAGTATGAAGAACAGATTGAAAGAACATGTCTTCCTAAGGGATACTTAGTTAAATAGACATACATGTCCACCCTCTTACAACTTGTACAAGACATGAAAAATAGAATGATAGAATGATAGCGTATGATTGGAAAGGAAATGTACCCTCTCTTACCCATGGAGATTCATCTGTTGGAAGATTGGTTGTTGTCATTGATGTCAACCCTAGTCATGGGTTTTGGACCGCAAGATTGATGAATGTATTTGGACATGAAGGAAAATGCACATGCAGATAAAACACCCATGGATGGATAGTATACATCATGTTATTTCCAGTGGTATGTGGCATGTCACGTGGGTCCTCATGGTTGAGGAGAAATGAATTTTTGAAGATGACAAAGTTAATTGAAGAAGGAAGTACATGTAGGCCTTGCGGATAATTAAAGAAAAGAATTACAAAATAAGAAAGTGTCAGGTCGGCCCTAATGTTAAAAGGAAGTGACATAAATGGTATAAATAAACACAATTATACATTCATTTGATACAAGTCGAATTTCAGTGGAAATAAGAAGAAAAGAAGGCCAGATTTCAAGGGATGATGAAGTCTTTTGGTGATGTGTTCTAAGGTATGTTATTTTCAGGTCATCTTACCATTTTTGCTATAACTTTTTTTCTAGAACGATTCATATGGTGAAATCACTATGGTATTGAGAAGACATATCAAGGTACCCCTGGTAAAAATTTCATCTCTTGATTCGCTATAATTATGGAGATACACTCTGTGGAAGATAGGGTTTGTGACCAGTCCTGAAGCTAATCAATAAACAGGTGTTCCGGGTAAAATAGTCATAAATTATTCATCGAGAATCAAAATGAAGTGGGACAAATTTCATTGGAAATAGTACGGAGTGTAGTTTATTTTATGCAAGTTTTAGAATCATATGTTAATTATTGAGCGTGGGACATTCTGTGCAAGTTCACTCTCCTGAATAGACCATAATTGAATAAATTCTACCATTCTTTCTATAACCTCTTTTTGGGGAGGATTCAAGGAGTGAAAATTGGAGGAGTTTCAGAGAATACATTAAGTAATATTATCTATAGGATCAGAGTACTCCAAGAATTTAAGAATTGCAGAAATTGAAGAAGTCTCAGGAAGCATTATCAGGTTCTATGTGATGATTGGTTGATGGTGATGATTTAATGTAAAGTTTTATTATCTCTCATATATTTTTGGGTGGAAGGAAGGGGCAAGGATGGAGAGTTCAAATCTCTCTTGATATTGGAGGATTGTATCTTCCTCTTGGAGGTTTATCCCTCCCTTTACATTTGGAAGCTGTAGCTACCTTTGGAAGTCATTATTTCCCTTGAACAATAACTATTGATTATTTCTTATATATTGTGCATGGTGTATTGTGGTGTATTGGTGTAACTCTTATATTATTGTTCATTGCTCATTGGATATAGTTGAATGGTTTAAGTATAAATTGAAAAAGGTTTTAAATTGTACTTGATATTGATTCACCCCCCTCTCAGTATCAACAATTGGTATCAGAGTAGGTTGCCTTCAGAACAGTTTAACCACTGGAAGGAAAATCCTGAGCAGAGATGGATGACCATGAGCAAATTTCAAATGGGATTCAAAAATTTTATGGAAGAAATTATGCATATTGGAGTGATAGAGTGAAAACTTAGCTAACGGCTTTGGGAGTAGACATTTGGTACTTGGTTGTAAATGTATATGTAATCCCAATTAATGCTCCAACCAATCTAATTGAGAAGAAGCTTATGAGTTGTAATTCAAAAGCCAGACATGTTATTCTAGCAACATTGGCACCAACCATTGCTAGCAAAGTGATGGGATGCAACATTGCTAAAGAGGTATGGGACAAACTCAATAATATCTATGAAGGTGATCCAAAAATTAAGTAGGTCAAGATTCAACGACATACAGAAGAATTTGAAAATTTGAAGATGAATGAAAAGGAAGATATTGCAACCTATATTCTTAGAGTTGATGAAGTTGTTAATGCTATCAGAGGATTAGGTGAAGAGCTCGATGAATCATTGGTTGTACAAAAAGTGTTGAGATAACTTCTCTTGAAGTATGATGCTAAGGTCTCCGCCATTGAAGAAACTAGGGACTTGACCAAAATGACAATGGATGAATTACATGGGACTCTTATGGCATATGAAATGAGAACAAGTATAGAAAGTGACCAGACAAACAATGAAG
>ML780353.1:558930-656809 GCA_009831015.1 Picea engelmannii
ATGTTTGAAATTGTGAGAACTAGATAACGGGGGGTTATTTGGATGCCTACCCCCGAAATCCTACCTAGACTAAAATTTTCTTTTGGCACCTCCTGTGGAGGACAACTTAGTGAGTTGTTTAGAAAGATTTTAGATGAAATTGTGTTGTGAGGCTGGGGGTGCAAACCAACCTCGTTTGATTAAAAGTGGGAGTGGATAGTCCAATCAAGAAAAGATGGGGTGTTTTCAGAATCCCTTTTGAGGAGACCTACTTAGACCACCACATTTCGAGACGAGGCTATGTGAGTGAGAAAGTGGCTTTTGTGTGTGAGTGAAAAGTGTACCAAATTTTAGTTATTTAGATGTCCCCTTGTAACATGTGGACATCGCTTGGTCCTTTACAAGAGTTTGATTACCTAAATTAGCTAGATGTCATTGGTACAACCTTGCGGAATTTTTAAAAGCCCTAGGAACTAGCATGTGGACATTGTGGTCCGTTACTATCCTTTAACTCCCTATGTGTGAGTTAATCTAGAAAAAACATGAAACTATCCTAGATTGAACATGTGGGCATGTGTGGTCCCGTTACAAACTTTTAAACTCTCCTAGTTTTTTGATCTAAGAAAGCAGAAATTCAAACACTATTCTAGCTTTGTTGACATGTGGGCATGTATGGGCCCGTTACAAGAATGTGTTTGAAAAAATGAAACTAAGAGGGGTCTCGAAAGAGCCGTTGTCCTCTCCTAAAAGTTTTGAATTTTTTTAAAGGGAGATGAGATCGTTTTCGCAATCTTTTTTTGATTCTCAAGATCGCTTAATGGCACGAGAGAAGAGCATACTCAAGATTGTTTACTTTCGACTTATAGTCCCGAATGTGAGTTTAGATGTGATTACAACTTGATGTTCCACTTAGATTATAAATCAAAGCAAGCCATCCACGTGGCGAAAAGCAAATAAGCGAAAAATGATTTTTATCCACCTAAGTGCCTATGTTTGTTTGACTATCCCCTTTATAAGTTGAGGGGTCTAAGTGGTGCAGTGTTTAGAGAATGCATGACATCATTCTTGAGAAAGAAACTGACTTTCCCCACATCCAAAACCTTACAATGAAAAATTTAGTTCCAATGCGCGGCTGTTAGTATAGACAGAGGTGCGTGTGGCGCCTGCGCGCGGACTGTATTAAGAATCAAAGCGCATGCGCGTGTCTGTGGGGTGGAATACCCGCGCGCTTGTGATAAGTTACCGAGAAAGACACTCTGAATGGATTTCTCTCGATTCTCCTGTGAATCGACTGGTTCGCAGGTCGGTGGAGGCCGGTTTGTGTCCCTGCAAGTTAATAAAACAAAAAGGAAAGCAAATTAAACCCAATTGAGGGAGGATTTGATACCTAAATCCCCAGTGGAGTCGCCAGTCTGTTCGCGTTCAAATGGTCACCAAGTGAGCAAATGGAGAGTGCTTGCATACCCTGTTGGGTCTGGTAGGGCAGAACAGCTGTGGAGCAAAAGGGTTAAAGAAAACAAAACTAACTACAATCTAACTATCAACTGAAAACAAATAAAACTGCGAAAATAAACAATCAAACATCAAACACAAAACACAGGGGTCACCAATGGTTTCAGGCTAGTGTATTAATGAAACCAGAGCACGCTGAAGGAAGAGACCAGAGGTTCCTTCTCCCCCCAACGGAAGGCTCTTTGGGGCCCTCACACAATTCGCTTTCCTTACAAATGAAAAGAACTCACATAGCAGTGAAAGAACTCTCGGTGATGCAACTGATGGGTTGTTGTTAAAGGATGAGCCCTTAACCATCTGAACAACATAACAGTGCTTAGAATTCCTTGCCAAAACAGTGTATCCTCACGGCCTTTTATAGCAGATCCTCGGGCGGTCACGTAACCTTCTCAAAGTGTGAACAGGGACCCTTTTAGGGTTTATTTAGGTCATTAACCCATCGATTTTGCGGATCCGGCTCTGATTTGAGAGTCAAATCAACTTGGGAGTCGGTCTGTAAGCGGTTGGGAGGCCAACCTATTCAATTAATGCGCCGTATTAGCAGGCGCGTGGATTTTTATGTTGATAGTCGTGCGTCGAGCGCGCATGCGCGCAAATCACGTTTTTGTCCTGCGCCTGTGCACGCGCACCAAACTGCTGTAAAGCGCCCTTCAATTTTTGGTTACTTTGTATAGTTTTTGTCCCTTCTGGAGTGCTGTGAAATTAATTCAGTGCCATGAATGACTTCATCGCTGTTTTGATGATGCGGATTTCTTGTCGCCATGTGCAGACGAAATTTCAGTGATAACACTTTGCAAGGAACACCATGAGGAAAGTACATGTGAGGTAAAGAAGAGTGCCAAAGATAAAATATTTGGTAAGAGACCTGAAACTACAATCATTTTCCAAGACTTTGCAGAGCCAGAGGATGTCATGTTCATAAATAATAGGAATAAATCCTATTCTCCCAAAAGAAAAAATGATCCTCCCCACACTTGTTCTATCCCAATATCATATTCACCAGTTGTTACTGTCCAGGTTCCTAAGGCTCCTGACAGTCAAAGAACTACCTCCCCTCTTCCCTCTTCCAAATACAACATTCCAAATCAGTTGGACAAGTTCAAAGAAGATTCTACCCTCCTTGACATGGTTGTCGTCCCTAAACAACAAAAGCATCTAAAAAATTCCATTGTAGCCAACCTCTCTGAAGAGGTAGATGAAGAGGATTCATCTGTAAATAAAGTAGGTGTAAATAACTTTAGACACTCTGTAAAAAATCCCCCATTTTATATTTCTGTAAATATTATGGATAAGATTGCCCATTGTTGTCTCATTGACGGTGGATCGATCCCAAGTGTAATGTCAAAAATTATTATGGAAGAGATAGGCTTGTCTTGTACAAATGAGAACGCTAGAAGCATGCTCTTTTATAATACTTTACAGCAAATGACCATAGGTTAAATCAAGGATGCGACCTTGTCTTTTTGCGTGCATCCTGAAATAAGGACAAGCCTTAATATTCAGGTAATAGATATTCCAGTGAGTAATTACTCGATCATCTTAGGAAGAGATTGGAAAGATTTGATAGGTGGATACCTTTTAGTCGACAAGACACACTTATCCATTCCTCGGAATGGTAAAAACATCATAGTCCTAAGAGAAGGGAGAATTTCACCTTACATAGAAATCATCCCACAACCTAATGTGAATTACATCGAGGAGGACCTAGGAGTGTATTCAATCTTTGCAGATGAGGACAACACTACCTTGCAACAAATCTACTTAGGGGATGGGATGTGGAATATGCACTTTGATGGTTCATGCTCCAATGAAGGAAATGAAGCTGCTATTATCTTGTACTCTCCTGTGGGTAAGATTCATAAATTTTCCTATAGGTTAGAGTTTTCTTGCACAAACAATGTCACTGAATTTGAAGTGTTACTACTAGGAATTGAAAATGCATATAATCTAGGTTGTGGTCACCTTATAGTTTTTGGGGATTCTGAACTTCTTGTAAACCTTGTCCATAAGATATACTCTCTTATCAACAAGTTAATGAAACGTTACACCCAAACTATTTGGGCACTTATCTCAAACTTACTATCTTTAAACATCACTCATGTTAAAAGGGAATTGAATTCAATGGCTGACAGGTTAGTTGATTTTGCATCCTCTCCTACTCGAAAACTTCTGCCACAAAGTCTTGATTGTACTTTTCAATTTCTGTATCGCATGCACATCCATGACAACATAGAGTCATGGAAGGTCTTTCCTAGTGATGAGAGTATTTGTTCTTTCATTCAAAATGAACGTTATAAGCCTAAGGAAATTATATCGATGGAAGATAAAAAAATTCCTAAAGGCTTGACTCCTCTAGAAAGTTCATTTTCATCAAGTGATGTAGGAAACAAAGAAAAACATAAAGAAGAGGAATCAAAAAGGAAAGTGGGTGAAACCATTTCCTTGAACATTGGAACATCCGAGTCTCCAAAGAATTTTAAAATAGGTGCCCAATGTTCTAATGAAGAAAAAATGAAGTTCGTTGAGATGCTTGGTGAATTTCAAGATGTTTTTTCTTGGTCTTATGAGGATCTTCATGGTTTTGATCCTTCTCTTATACAACATTCCATTCCTATCAATGAGGGAATAAAACTAGTTAGGAAAAAACAAAGACCCATTAACCCCGCACTGGAAGCAACTATTCGGAAGGAGTTGGAAAAACTCTTGAAGGTGGGGATCATTTTCTCGGTTAAGTATTCTGAGTGGGTTTCCAATTTGGTTCCCGTTTGGAAAACAACTGGTCAAATAAGATTATGCGTAGATTTTCACGCATTGAATAGGTCTAGTATAAAAGATCACTTTCCTCTCCCTAATATGGAAATTATTTTGCAGCAAGTTGCAGGTTCACAGATGATGTCCTTACTTGACGGGTTTTTTGGTTACAATCAAATCAAGGTAAAAAGGGAAGATAAATATAAAACCACTTTTATTACTCATCGGGGAACTTTTTATTATGAACGTATGCCTTTTGGATTATCGAATGCAGATGCCACTTTTCAAAGAGATATGCAAATAGATTTTGACGATTTGATCGGCAAGATTATTCAGATCTATCTTGATGACTAAACTGTGTATTCTAAAAATCGATCAGATCATTTTGGTCATATTATAAGAGTTCTCATGTGATGTAGGAAATTTGGCATTTCACTAAATCCTTCTAAGTCTATTTTTGGCGTTACCAAGGGAAAGCTCCTTGGATACATTGTCTCTGATTCAGGAATAAGCATTGATCCTGAAAGAATTTTGGCTATCCTAAATCTTCCTGCTCCCACTTCCAAGAAGGAGGTTCAATATTTCATGGGTGTTATTAACTTTGTATGTAGGTTTGTTCCTGATTTTGTTGTAATGGTCAAGCCAATTCATAATCTGCTTAAGAAAGATCGTTCCTTTTCTTGGACAAATGATGTCGAAAATTCTTTTGTAGGGATCAAGAAAGAAATTAGTTCCGCACCAGTTTTGGAGAAGCCGAATTTTGAGAAATAATTTATGATATATATTGATGCCATAGAGGAATCAGTTTCTTCTATCCTCATGCAAGGTGATGACCAAGGTAATGAAAAACCAGTGGATTACATGAGTCAAAGCTTGTCTGATGATGAGTTTAAATATTCTTTTATTGAAAAGCATGCTTTCTCTCTTGTTAATGCTGTTGAAATTTTTTTCCACTTCATCTTAGGTAAGCACATGTTGGTAAAAGTCCCTTTACCCACTATCAATTTTTTTCTCTCACAGACTTATCTTTTAGGGAAACTTGCACATTGGCTTGCCAATATATAGGAGCATAATTTAACTATCGTGACTTCTAAGACCATCAAGGGATGTGACTTAGCCCTTCACTTAGCTCAGCATGATGAAACTAGTGAATAAATTGATGAACATGGTAGTTCTCTATCAACATTGTTCTACATTGATAATCAAATCCTTCATGTGTCCAAACATCCTTGGTATAAAAATTTGGTTTACTATTTGAAAAATCAAGGATGTCTAGATAACTTAGACACTCATCAAAGAATAAGGCTCTGTCTTGAATATGCTAGATATGTCATTATAGGAGACTTCTTGTTTAGAAGATCTATCGATGGTATGTTGCTTCGATGTGTAAACAATGAGGAAGAACATAAATTACTGCAAGAAACTCATGGTTCTTCAAATTTTGTTATTCATGTAGGAGGTCATTTTTCTATAAAACCAGTACTTTTAATATTATCAGAAAAGGAAACTATTGGCCTTCAATATTTTATGATTCTTATGTTTTTTCGAGACCTTATGACAAGTGCCATAAATTTGTTGGGAAAGAATGTCTTTCATCCATGGCTTTATAACCTATCCTTCCAGACTTTCTTTTTCAAAATGGGGTTTGGATTTTATTGGTCCTATTAATCCTTCATCTTCAGTAGGACAAGTCTTTATCTTGACAACCACAGACTATTTTACAAAATGGACTGAATTTGTCCAGCTTAAACATTCACAGGATAAGCAGGTGATTTATTTCCTTGAAAATAATATTTTTTCCAGATTTGGTCTTCCTTTGGAAATTATTACAGAAAATGGTCCTGCTTTTATTTCTGCTAAGACGACCCAATTTTTATCTAAGTTGGGGGTTAAACATTTTACCTCATCAGCTTATTACCCCCAAGGAAATGGGCAGGCCAAGTCTACTAATAAGAATCTGGTAAGAATTATCAAAAGGCTCATCGAAGATAAGTCTCGTCAATGGTACACTCTCCTCACTTATGCCCTTTGGGTATATCAAACTACCACCAAGGTGAGAAATGGTTGCACTCATTTACAAATTGTTTATGGTCAAGAAGCCATTCTTCCTACTGAGATGAAACTTTCCTCCTTAAGGTTAATGCTACAGGTCGAAGAATTAAATTCTTTTGATGTTTATCAAAGAATGAATGCACTTTTGGCTTTAGAGGAGAAAAGGACGTTTGCCTTGGATAATATAAAGAAAAGAGAACAGACTATTAAAAAATATTTCAACAAGAGTTTCAAATCTATTAAGTTTAAAGTCAATGAGAAGGTATTGTTGTGGGATTCAACTCACGCTAGTAGAGGAAGGCATTCAAAGTTTAAAAAATTATGGCTGGGTCCCTTTAAGATAACTTTTGTACTAGGCGCAAATTCTTACTTTCTAAAGGACTTACAAGAATGATTTTTTTCCTACAACACTAATGGTTCCCTCTTAAAACATTACGTGGAACCAACTTGAATATTTTAACGTTGTTTGGAATGTTTATGTATTATAGTAGTTTTCATTTCTTCTTTTACATTAGTAGTATTTCATTTCTGATTTTACATTTCTAGTTTTCCATTTCTGCTATTTCATTTTCTGTCATTTCATTTCTGCTTAGTTCAATTTTGTTGTTTCATTTCTGCTATGACATTTCTTTCTTTTTGTTCTTTTGGATTCAATTCTCATCAAAATAAAATGTTCGGTCAATTTTTCCATAACGATGCTTTTGTAAAGTATTGTTAATCAATAACAATCAAGATTACACAACTGTCATGATGTTCCCCTTGAAGGCATCATTGAAATTGTTATTTGCTTCCACTGTTGTTTTATGAGATTGTCGGTTTTATCCCTCTTCTGCTTTCCTTTTCTTCATCGATTTCGAGATTCAAAAGAGAAAGTTCAGAAATTTTTTCTTCTTTAACACAAGAACAATTTTTAGTTGAATGATTATGTTGACAGGGATACAACCCCTCATACTTAACACTTTCCATGAGTTATTCCCAAATTCCCGATCATTTTTTTCCTTAAATCTGCTCACTTCCCCCTATTGCATAATTATTCTGATTTATATCTTCTTGATCTGATGTTACTTGGTCTACAAAACCAGACATTATGAGTTATTAATATGTTGGAAATAGATTTCCCTGTGGAGTCGCCAGTTTGTTGACGATTAAAATCGTAACGATGAATTCCACTGCAAAGTATTTCTAAAAGCGTTATTATTTAACTATGATAATAATATAATACTAGTAGGTGAGACCGCCTTGTAGACTAGAGGCGAAAAGATAGACATATTACACATGTTTAGTTGTTGTTTTTTATACTGCCTACACAGTCCTACATTTTTTATGATGTAGTCTTAATTTCATATTGGCATGATAATAAGTGGATAATGTATTATTGTGGAACGCTCTTGGTAGTCACTCACGACATTGAAAAGGTTATATGGGTATGAGAGAGATGTTGTTATAGCTACTATGTTACAACTTTGTTACTAATTATTATGTTGATTACCTAACCACATGTGTACAAAGGATACTCTAATGGTAGCATGATCAAAAAAAAATAAAAAACCTATGAACAGATCCTAAAGTGTAACAAAGGGAAATAAGTTATATGTTTGAGCTATAATAAAAGACTATATGTATGTTCGAATGAAAAGTTAAGTGATATTAGTGTTAGTCCTAAGTATTATGCTATTGTTGGTTACTGGACTATGTGGATTTCATGAGATTTGAATGGAGGCGCATATAGCATTTTTAATATGTATTATGGCATGGAGTTATGGAAAGGGTTAACGTGTAAATTATATTGGGTGGCGCACTATGCAATGGATATCATTGCAGATTTCATGATGGTTTGGCATTTAATACGCATTGGTTATATGGTTTAATTATTGGTGAATGTGATGCTTATTGGGATGTCTCTTACTTCAAATTGAATGGGCCAGGTTATGGAAGTGACATGGATTTACTGCATGTCACTCCATACTTTCCCTATCGTCAGTCACCCTAGCATTGTTCCATTGTTTCATTTTTCGCTCTGTTGGTTGTGAATCTCATCATTTTCAGGATCTTGGACTAAAGAAGGCTCGTCCAACTCACCATTTAAGAGTTTTGCCACATGATTATTTTTATTTCCATTCATGATGTATTCTTTGTTGTATGAACCAAATGATGGATCAATGATTCTTGGATTCTTTGTTCTTGAGAATTTTGACTGTAAAATGTTTAGGATTGCAAGTAAAGAAATGGGTATTTTAAGTTGCACATTGGTTGTTTGCTCGGTCGGTTCAGTATCATGATGGGTCTCTGTCGAATAATGAGTTAATGGTTGTACAATATGGATCTGTGTTGATTATGGAGGGTTTTTCTCTGTGTATTACTGTCAGTTAACTCGTTACCTCACAGTCATGGTGGTAACCCTTACCTAGTCGCAGAGGAATTGCCAATAATTGTTGTGTTCTTTATTCAAACCCCAAGTTGTGGTCATTGGTTCGTTCTTACTGTCTTGTCACAAAAATATCCCAAGATCTAGTATTGGTTAGCCCTAATGTTATTACATGCTCGTATGGTTGTGGATTGATACAAGTTGTATCAGAGTTTTTTTTCAAAAGGACGAATGTGTCCTCACTGGTGTTGTTGTCAAGTTGTTCGGCTCTTAAGGATTGGAAATGGATGTTGTACCTCTGTGTTTTCTTCCATAACTGCCATTGTTAAATTAACCCTCGCCTCCCCTATGAAAGTGTTAAACACACCGTGTGCACTCAGTTATTTTATTCTACCTGCCTTTTCTCTCCTCAGGTGTTAACCATTGGTTCCATCCAGGAATTGAAGTAATAAGTAAGATTGTGTGGCTCACTGTTGTGTATTTTTTGAAAGGTATGTTTTCCTATGGTTGATATAATTCTTGGAAGACCTTCAACTCTCTGTGTTGTTTTTTAAGGATGAACGAACTCTTGTTTCTTCCCTGCATTTGATTTTGACAATTCTTGATTTAGACTCCATTTCCTTTGCTCACCTCGAAAACCTTCTGGGGTTGTCAAGTACTGAGTATTAGTGAAATGGTTATGGAGGTCTTTAAAACACATTCTCTCTCACTGAGTCTCTATCTCATCCTTGTATAGTAAAATTGTTGGAATAAGAATGAAACATTCACTTGCATATAGTCGAGGGATGTCTTCCTTTTTGTTTGGTTTTAGTCACTATGTTTTAACCAGAGTTCTCTTGATTGCAAATGGAAACACCTGTGTGGTTTTGCTAAGCCTAATCCGGGTTCTGGCAAGTTTAAAAAATGATGTCGGTGTGTAGATGGTTCTGTTCACTTCATATATTATATTGGAACATCGAACAGTCTGCCAATTGTTTTAGAAGGAAGTTATATCCACAGTGATAAGGCTTGGGTTTTATGTTTTGGTTTACTGTTGTTTTTGTGATTGATATGATGAAGAATGCGTATAATTAGACATAAATTTGATGTCTGTCCATGGTTGAAAAGAGACCTGTGTATATTTTAATTGGGCCTGATTGTTGATTGGTAAACAGTGGATGTTGATTATTATCGTGGTGCATTATGGATTATCAGGGATAGATGTCAAGCATATCGTTGTGCATTTATTTTTATTTTTATTTTTAAAGAAAAAAAACTGAAAGAAGGGATCATCATTTTATTAAACATGACTGTTGAATGAAAAGGTGTTTTTTATATATAAGTTATGATTGCACAAACTGTTATGAATTAAGGAATTCTGGGAAATTTAATTATTGGAACAACAAGCAGTTTGGTATACAATTGAGAAACAACGAATGTTGGTGCTCTTTGGATTGATTTTAATATAGAGTTATGATTATTGATTATGTAATTTTTTTTATGAACAATATGCATTAAATCCCCTCTCATCTTCTCACTTTTTCTCTCATTACGAATCCCCTCACAATACCATATTCACTTTGCACGCCTTATTCTTAAAATTAAATAAAATCTATGTATTAGAGCAATTAAAAACTAACACAGAGATGGATCACAACTGACATGATTTTGTTATTGTAACACAGTCGATTGTTTAATAATTTTATAGAGCAATAATCATGTTCTTACTCCTTTTCATTTTATCACTTTTCCACTCAATACAACCCTCTCAGATATCCCAGAACCCTTATTCACCCCCTGCTCATTGACAAGTATTAAATGAATTTTATGGATTGGATTTCATGGGTCTGATGTGATTGTTGAGCCAAACATTGTTTCATATTGAAGAGATGTCATGTATGGTTTGTTTAAGAAGCTAGTTGATAATAAAAACTACATACAGGATGAGCCTCTTTAGTAGAGGAAGCCATGGCTGAAATAACAGGGGCAGAGGGAATTGGAATAGAGGGCCTAGAAGGACAAGATTCTTGATACATTTTGATGTAGATCCACAATAGTTAAACCATCTCTTCCAAGATGGATTTTTCAATTAGATTGGACAAGGGGTAGTCCAACCTAGGCCATAAAGGGCTCCCTTCCGACCCTAGCATGTCCCTGGTATCTCTGTCCCCCCTCATGTTTCGTTACAACCTGAAGTCCCTGAGAATGACGAATGGTGGGAGATTGTTCACCCAACATTATCCCAACATCGTGGCTGGCCTAATTTGTCTCTACCTTCTCTTCCTCCACCGATTAACTCGATTGTCCAAATTTCCCCTACACACTCACATGTATAGTCCTCCCATGCAAGAAAAAGATTCAAAATCGAAGCCCAACACATGCATGACAAAGGAAAAGATGTTGTTGCCCCCTCCTCAACCTCAAGTGATTCAACGAAATTTGTTTCATCATGCATGCACTTGAGAGATGATTGTTCTCATGTCATCAGTGAGATCAAGCCTAGGATCCACACAACCTAAGGCTAATTCAGGATGGTCAAAGGAAGACAACAACAACAAAGGGAAAATTTCCTCCCAAAGTGGAAAATATGGTTTTTGAGGATATTGTATTATTGATTTGTTGAGAACAATTGACCGCTGAAGTTTTTGAACATACTATTTTTGGATATTTTGGATATTATGTGTTTGGATATGGTTTAAAATATCATTGATATTTAATTTTTAAATTATGAGAATGATTATGGGAGCCACAAGGAGGGATGTGTTTTGATTGATTTACTAGTTATGTTTATTTTGTTAAGGAACTAAAGGGAGTCACAAGGGGTCCCACCTACTAGTTATTATTTATTAAACGACCCTTACTATTATTATTATTATATTAATTCTCCCCTAGCTAAAAGTTAGTTGAGATTTAGATAGATTAAATAAAAGAGGTTGTTGAACTACTTCAACTAATTTGGGATGCATAAAAGAAAAATGAAGATGAAGAACAAGAGGAGAATAGAGGAGAAAGCATACTAAGGTTTTCTCTTAAGTTTTATTGAGATAGTTCAATTTTCATTCATTATTCAATTCATTAAAAGCCTATTTCTCTTTTATGACAGCAGGGTCCTATTGCAGACAACAAGATTCAAAGTTGAATTACATCATTCAGTCACTTGTTTTCAGAGGTGTTGATCTATCTTTGATAGTCCGTGTAGACTTGTCTGTTTATGAATTAAATTTCATGACTGATAAAGGATATTGTGCAGAGTCGAGTGGGAAGAAATATGTGGAAAGTTGATCCATCTTTTAAAGTTCATTTTTTTACTTTCTGTCAGAACTCCTTTTGTATGGTTTTCATCGGGGACATCTAAGTTTGACTTTGGTCCAAACTCCCTCAAGGATTTTTGTAAAGAGAATGATTCTTTTGATTTCTTGGAATGAAATAAGTGATTTCTATTCTATCTCATCTGTGTTAATATGTGACTTGGTATTTATCGTTTTGTCTCCACATTTACTTTTGCATCTATTATAGTTAGAAAATTATACAAAAATGTTGAATTTTACAACAATCTTCTATTTAAAAAAAATCATCCTAAGCCCTTGTAACTAATACTTGTGGATTAGGAAACAAATTTTGAGGATATAAAGATAGGGTGATATTCCCATCTATCTTGCCTTAGCCAAGCAAGATCTGAAAATTCTTGAGTAAGATTATTTCATATCTTTTCCTCAATAGTTACGACCCTCAGAATTTGATGTACTAACTTACCCCAATGAGGCCCACATGAAGTTTGGCGCTTCATCTCCTAGGGTTAGATTTTTGGATGAATAAGATTTTGGAATTCATGTTTATTGGAAAAATTCCTTTAGATCCTCATTGTACTCATCTTGTTGCGAATGAGCATAGCCATCACATCTCTTCTCAAAGATAAGCTTCCACCATTCTAGCAAGCTTGTTTTCAGTAAGTATTTTATAGTTTTCATCATATTTCTTATTTAATAGAAGTCAAGTTTTATTGTATATTTGTTATTTTTCACCGTGTCTCTATGTTACTATTATAAATTTTTGGTTTCATTTTGTTCTACTCATAAATATGGATCAGTGGTATCAGAGTAGTCTTCTCCTTTTCTTTTTTTTAATGCATGTCCCTGACGCGGTCAAGGTATAGAGAGTTGGTTCTCGAGCTTGTTTCTCTTGAGGAAAACTACTCTTGCACGCTCAATAAACCATCCATGGAGGGTGAAAATGAAGTAATGGGATGAGATATCCTTTCAACATGTTGATCGAGGAAGCCCTAGAGCGAAAAAGGAACGAGATTATGGACAACTTTTCACAAATCCTTTGACAACTAACGACAAGCGACACATCCACCTGAAGAGGAGGCATCACCCCCTTCAAGGTACAAATCAATTTTGATATTCCTATATTTGAAGGTCATAGATGCATATCATAGATAAATGGTTAAACATTCTAGAAGGGTATTTGTTTTGTCCACAACTTTTCCGATAGGGAAAATATTACATTTTCACTCCTGAAGGCCATCCCCCATGTCAAATATTGGTGGGATACTTTCTGTGATCAAGAGGAAGTAGAGGGATCCACATTATTTGCAGTTTCACCCACTTGGGGTTCCTTCAAGGATAATTTTACGGAACAATACTACCCTTTTGGAAGTTATGACGACTTGTATAGAAGATGGACCACACTGCGGCAGGAAAGAGACCAAAAAATGCAAGAGTTCACCAATGTCTTCCATACCTTGCACACCAAGATGGGTATCAAATATTTTGAGCGACATATGGTTCTCAAGTACCATAGAGGTATACATAGATACATCGAAGAATAAATGGAGTTTTTTGAAATGTCATCCTTATGTATGGCCTATTGATATACCATCAAAATAGTGAAAAATCTTAAACAAAAGATGCGAAAGTTTGGGTCTGAGAACCCCTCACAGCAGAAACAGGGAAAGGGAAACCCTAACCTGTAGAACAAAGGATACAGTAAAGATGGGAAACCTCTGTACAACCAGTCCAATCCGCAAGCAAAGAAGGACAATGGGAAGAATAAGAAAGATAAGGGAAGTGGTGTGAATTCCATAAGAGCACCTGGAATAACTCTACTGATTGTCGCTCAAAGAAGTCATTGATGGTTGAGGTAAAATCCTTTCAATCAGATGTAGGTTCTTACTTTGATTTAGAACAAGAAAAGGGGAGATGGTTCATTGACGTGGAACCCAGTGCCACCGTTTCTACCACCAAGATCCAGACCAAATAACCTGATGAGCCAGAGGAAGGAGAACACCTCTTTCATTCATATATGTGGGTGAAAGGCACTTCGCTACACTTCATTATTGATAGTGGTAGCTAGAAGAACCGCATATCAACATAGGTTGTCAAGTGTCTATCCTTGTTGACCACACCACACCTGCAACCCTACACCATAGGATGGCTCCATCAAGGAAGTGATCTTCACGTCAGACAACAATGCTGCTATAATATCCCCAAAATCCAACTGGGCTATGCCACGTAAAAAAATTCGAACTGTATGCAATTAAAACATATACACACATAAATTATTGTGTAACTTTATATATAAAACTAAAAACAGACAAATACATTCGGTAAATGCACAAATTCATACAGAAATAATAGTAACATATACAGACAACTTGGACAGGAAATACCCATAAATATAAAGACAGTTATAAACCACACATAGTATAAACCCAAAAAAATAAACATATAAATAATAATCCAACATGTTATTTAACACACAATTGACACTTATCTTGGTAAGAATATCACCAACTGCCTGCATAACTTCCATGAACCTCCCATCCTTAGACCACGCTGCTCATCACTCTCAACAATGGGTCACCCTCGAGCTGGGACTAAAATCCTACCGGATAAAGGGGTTCCTAACCAGGCTGATGTATCTTAGACAACATAAAAGAATCTATCACAGGTGCCTACTCAAAATAATATCCTATAGTCCCTCATTCCCCACATGTTTGTCCCACCCCAAGAAGTGTGCCCCTTCTCTGCTCAACAGTCCCTCAATTGCCCCACTTCCCTTCCAGGGCTTCAACAATATGATAGAAAGGAAGTCTCAGAGACATGTAGTTGCAGTTTAGCACCTTTAGGAATCAATTCCCAAAAATTATCTCACCTAGAAAGAAATTACTCATAGGCCTGACAAGCCTCCTCTTCAGTCTCCCATGAGCCTGACAACCCGCTTCTTTAGTCCAGCTCCCAAGCTAACTAGGTATAGGTACGAGTACTGCTATGGGTATGGGTACGAGTACATGTACAATGATATTAATATAAAGGTATGAAGGAAAGATCAATGAGTGAGTGATTGATGATGGAATGAATTAATGAGGAAATGAACTAACTCCAAACTATATGTATGCATGTTTTGAAATTGACACTTTTCATATTGGGAGCTACCTTGACCCACTTCTCAACATCCTTAGAACTTAGGATAAAATAATTATCCATCCTTTATACTTTAAGGAATATTAATATAATATTCCTTTTTGGCTTAATCTCCCTAGATTAACCCTTTTGCTTAACTTTTATCCCTCCCTTTCCATAAATAGTGGAGTTTAGTCCCCCATACTCTTTTATCGTGGTCGATCTACATGCATTGATGTATTATATTAATGATGATACATATAAAACAATAGGCTCACTAGCCTTTAGCATCTAGGCTCTCTGGCCTAATTCAAAACATAGGACTCTTATCTTATTATAACTGGCTCACCAACCAATAAAACACAACATATACACAAAGGCTCCCTGGCCTCAAAATCACACGCACATAAGTTTTCTATGCATGGTATATTGGAATGTGCACACTTCATCATTTTAGTGCTCAATACATGTGTGCACTATACCATGGAAGGTGCATACAAAAATGATATCAAATAGCTCAACAACTTAAGTACATTTGCATTTACATTTACAATTGGGTTTGACCTAGGGATTTTACAATCCCCTCCCCTTATTTATACATGTCCTTAGTGCACTATGTACACATATCAACAAGATTTCCAAAATCTTCAAAAATATGCGGGTATTCTTCCTGCATTGCATCCTCATGCTCGCAAGTAGAGTCCTCAGTACCATACCAGGTCCATTGGACCTTTACAAGCCTCATGGATCGATTCCGGATCTGTTTGATTTTTTGGTCTAGAATACACATCGAATGTACTGGGAAAGCGCCTTCTTGCTCCACCTGAATCACATTCCAATCAATAACATGATTAGCATCATGTATATATTTCTTAAGCAATGGTACAAGAAATACATTATGAATGGTCATTGATGTAGGCAAGACAAACATGTATGCTATAGGCCCAATCCTCTCCAGGATTTCAAATGGGCCACAATTGTGAGATGCCAACTTTGAACAATTTCCCAACTTCAGGGAACTTCTGCTGGCTTTCACTTTCAAGAATACATGGTCCCCTACTTTAAATTCCCTATGAGTTCTGCCCTTATCAACATAGCTTTTTTTCCTGCCTTGGGAAGCCTTTAAATTTTGTTTTATTTTTAGCATTTCCTCCTCCATGTCCCTGAGTAAATCTGGCCTAACCACTGCTCTATCTATTGGGTTATCCCAACTTACCAGTGTGTTTCACTTTCTACCATAAAGTGCGTCAAATGGGATCATCTTTAGAGATGTTTGGTACCCATTGTTATAAACAAACTCTACTAATTGTAGGTAGTCTTCCCATTTTGATGGTTTATCCATCACATACATATTCAACATATCCTCAATCACTCGATTCACCCTCTCTGTTTATCCATCTGTTTCTAGATGATAGGATGTACTAAAATTAAAATTTGTTCTAGATCCATTAAATAATCCCTTCCAAAAATTTGAGGTAAAATTTGGATCTCTGTCAGACACAATTGTCTTGGGTATACCATGTGATTGAGCAATTTCTCTCATATAAACATAAACAATGTTGGTTTCCTTGTGAGTGAGCTTTACTGGAATAGAATGGGCAACTTTAGTAATCTTATCCACCACTACCATGATAGAATCATGTTGCTTGCTTGTTTTGGGAATTTTTGTGATGAAATCCATTGTTACAACTTCCCATTTCCACTCAAGAATGGGTAATGGTTGTAGCAAACCAGCTGGGTGTCTATGCTAAGCCTTTACCTATTGACATTCCAAACATTTGGCAATAAAATCAACAATTTCTTTCTTCATGCCTAGCCAATAATATTGGCTCTTGACAGCTGCAATAGTTTTCTGATAACCTGGGTGCCCAACATAAGGTACATTATGCATTTATTTCAATATCATATTTTTCAATTGTTGGGAATTTGGTACATAAATTCTGTCCCTGTATATGAGAATTTCATCATTTTCTAGCTTATAGTCTTTAATTTTCTGCTGCAAAATGCCTTGTTGTAATTTTTCCACTAATTCCTTGTATTCAAAATCTAATTTTCCAGCCTCTATGATTATGTCTTTCAAATTTGATTGCTACATGCTTATGGCTCTAGCATGCAACTCATGCACTCTTTTGTTGAGTGCATCAACCACTTTGTTCTCTTTCCATTTGATATGCTTTATATCAAAGTCATATTCACTAAGAAATTCTAACCACCTGTTTTTCCTAGCATTTAGAGTTGGTTGATCAAATAAATATTTCAGACCATTATGGTTTGTCCTCAACTCAAACCTTTTCCCCATGAGGTAGTGCCTCCACTTCCTCAAGGAATGCACTATGGCTGCCAACTCCAAATCATGAAGTGGCATAGTGTATTTCATGCTACTTCAACTTCCTTGATTCATAATATACAAAAAACCCATTTTGACCGAGGACTCCACCAAGTTCTTCTTTACATGCATCTATGCATACAATGAACTCTTCATTTGGATCTGCAATCCTTAAAATTGGACCACTAGTTAATAATTGCTTCAAGTGTTGGAAACTCTTTTCACAATCCAATTTCCACTAAACATTCACACCCTTATTTTGCAAGGAAGTGATTGGGTGTGCAATATTTGAGAATCCTTCAATAAATATCCTATAGTATCCTGCAAGGCCCATGAATGATCCGAACTCTGTCACATTATTTAGTGCTAACCATCCTCTAATTGTTTCTATATTCTCAGGATCCACTTATATCCCTTCCTCTGAAATGATATGCCCCAAATAATGAATTTGCTTCTGATAAAATGAGCACTTTCTCAATTTGGCATACAACGGATTCTCCCTTAATACTTGTAATACCATCCTCAAGTGTTGTTCATGCTCTTCCTCTGACTTAGAATATATAATACTGTCATCTAAAAATACAATGACAAATTTATCTAAGTATTCTCTGAAAATACCATTCATTAAACACGTAAAGACAACTGGTTCATTTGATAACCCAAATGGCACCACTGTGAACTCATACTGACCATACCTTGTTCTAAAAGCAATCTTGCTGATGTCTTCTTATTTAATTCTTACTTTATGATAACTAGACCTAAGATCAATCTTGGAGAATATTTTTTGCATCTTTCAACCGATCAAAGAGGTCATCAATCCTTGGCAAAGGATACTTATTCTTCACAGATACCTTGTTAAACTACCTAAAGTCAATGCAAACTCTCAATGTTCCATCCCTTTTATTCACAAATAAAGCTAGGGCACCCCAATGTGACACACTTTTTCATATATACCCTTTCTTCAGGAGTTCTTCAAGTTGCATTTGCAACTCCTTCTATTCTGTTGTACTCATCTAGTATGGAGTCTTGGATACTGGAGCTGCTCCACGCATCAAATTTATGGAGAAATCAATGTATATTTTAGTGGGCAATCTTGGAATTTCCTTAAACACATCTTCAAAATCTTTTAGGACTGCATAATCTTCATTATTTGAGACCTTGTATTTAGGTATCTCTTCCATATGTGCTGCAAATAATTGACACCCTTTTCTGTAACATTTCTTCAGATGCAATGTTGAAATTTCTTTGATGGTTACTTCCCTGGGAATTCTGTGCATTGTCCTTAGGTTCCCTTCCTCATCCAAGCAAGTAAATGCCTTTTTATGACACTCTAGGATAGCATGATATTGGCCCAACCAATCCATCCCAATTAGACAGTGATAGGAACTTAAAGGAAATATGTTCAAATCTACCCTCGTGTTTAGTCCATTCATGTCCATAGGACATGACTTAACCATCTCATTAAATTTTGTTTTGGCTTTGGTAGCCATCTGCATCAACCAATACTTTCCATGCTTGCTTCTTGGCAAATGCAAACTTTCCACCATCTTAGGATCTATATAAATATGACTAGATCCTAAATCATTTAAAATATTTATGGTTTGGTTGTTGATCATACCTTCCACTTCAATCATATGGGATTGATACTCTGCTTTCTTATTGTCCAGGGTTGCATATATCCTTGGTACATTTTTGCCCATGTCTTCCATTGTTTCATCTTGCTATACATTTTGAACAGTCCTCACTTTTTCACCTCTGTGGGGGCAATCTCTAAACATATTATCTCCTTTACAACCCCAACATTGAATAGGTGGTTGGCTTGGCCTTTTCCCCCTTGTCTCAATCATTATGGGTTCTCTGGAAGTTGGCTATCCCTGAGGATTATTTCTGAAGAATGGTATCTTAGTTTCCTTCTTCCTCTGATCCATCTTGAATTTATTTTTGTCTTCCCAAGATTTTTGGAAAGTTGGCCTTGATTTTTTCTAATCTTATAGGCATTTAGCTCACCTTATGGTCTCCTCCAATGTTTTGGGATCATCATATTGTATTTTTTCACTGATGAATGATGGAAATCCACTCAAGTACCTATGAATATTAACTCTCTCATCTTTGATGAAAGAAAAATACTTCAAGAGTTCTAAAAACCTTCTTTCATATTCATCTATGGTCATACTCCTAAGCTTGAGTTCAAAGAAATATTTCATTTCCTTATCATAGTATCTCTTAGTCAAGTATTTATTTTCAAAATACTTCTTGAATTCTCTCCAAGTAACATTCTTCTCTTTAATGTGTTGCACCTGCACAAGTTGATCCCACCACATGGATTCCTTTCCCTTAAGTTGATAGATGACAATTCTTCCTTCTGCATAAGAATAATTATTAAATTGAAAATACTTCCTCATTCCCAACAACCATGCCTCTGCATATTCATCCTTCTTGTGCTCACCATCAAATGTAGGATGTTTGATTTTTTTCATTTCTCCTCGTAGCTCATCCACCCCGGACCCATTATGCTTCCTGATAGGGGATGGACTTGAGATGCTATGTTCTCTCTTATTAGAATTCCTCAGGGAGCGATGGTGATGTCTGCTAACACTTCTGGTTCTTCTTTTCTCATCAGGAGACCAACGACTTCCTGATTTTATTGAGCCACTCTCCTTATCCAATTTATTTTCTATTATGTTCAAGATCTTTATTAAATTCATGTTAAATTCCTCATGCTTCTCCTTAGCTCTCATAATCCTTTCACTATCATCTTTATGGATTTGGACATCCTTCTACAAATTTTCAATGGTCTCTACCATATTCATGTTTTCATCCTTTCCTTCTCCATGTCCATTTGAGTTTGTTCCTTCAATTCCGATATGTACATCCATATCTTTGATATCATCTTCCTAGATGTAAGCCTTCGATGTATCTTCCATTTCTCTACACTCTATGTTGATCCTCATCTGATATAGTTTTTGTTAACTCTGCAAAATGTGCAACCAACAGAACTTTGTCAGGCTAACTGTCTCATCAATTTCATGAAAATATATGAACCATTCTGGCTCAATAATATATTAGAATTCTTTCTTCTTATTTCCTGAAAAAAATTGATTTCCTAGATCAGTTTTATGGGTGAATAACTATATTCTATTGTCCAAGACCTTTCCAATGCCTACTTCCATGCTCAATTCTAACTCTTGAGCAGAAAGTTATGGCATTTTGAAGTTAGTTGGGTCTTAAAATTTACCCTCCATTGTTTGTCATGTAACTTCCTCATAAAACCTCCATTTGACGAACATTTTACACCATTAGAAATCTCTCTCCGGGATATTTTGTTTGAGATATAAAGACAAAGTATACCTTGGTACACTCTATACACTTTGTTCTCGGGGTTTTTGATTAGCTAAAAACATTGTTTAGGGCCTCAAAAATGTGCAGCAAAAACATGACCTTCAAAAAATATAAAATGTTGCAGAAATTCACTGGTTTTCTGCTATTGTAGACCATCCAAATGACTTTCCACGCACAAATTTGACCCTGTACACCCATATTTAGCATGAGCAACAACACCATAAAGTAGCGCATGCTCCACACACCTATAACCAATGTGGATCACTTCTCTGTCACGCCAATAACTGGTGCACACTACTTTTGTGTTGCGTGCCAATATCCATCTCGCACAATTTTGGTTCATGCACTAATACCTATTGCGGGAAATTTTTGTGTCGCTGGCTAATATTTCCCGTGCATTTTACTCTATGTGTTGCACCATGCCAAATTTTAGTATGCCCTTGTTGGCCCTTGACCAAGTTTTGGAGAACTTGGGTCATGTTTGACCGATTTTGGGACTTCGACAGGCTGGCCGAAGATAGAGCACCAGGCGAAGCGGAGATCGTGGGATCTCGCCCCATTTTTGTGAGATTTTTGGGTTTAGGGTTTATGTAATGGGTATGGGATGGCGACCCATGGGTTTACCCATGTTTAGGCCCTTTTGTAATGTATAAATAGATATCTAGGTGATGTAAGTGAAGGAGAAGTGAATTAGTAGTGAATATTTGTGGCTTAGTATGGAGCTAGAGGCTTTGTGCATACTGTGTGTTAAGAACTTGCAGAGCTAAGTGCAAGTGATTGTAAGAAGCTTGTGTGCAAATTGTAAGAATGATTTGTGCTTGAACCTAGCTCGAGGAAGGAGGATTTGGCGAGGTGCACGCAAATCTCCTATCCTATGTGGAGTGGGTTCTTGTGGCTCTGTGCTTGTAGAAGATTAAAAGAAGACAATAAAGAAGAGAAGAGTTGGTGGACGTAGCTCCACACTGGGGTGAACCGTGTATATCTTGTGTTGTGGTTTCTTTGTGCTTATGCTTGTTATGTGATTGTTGTGATTTATGCTTAGTGCAGTGATCTGTTTGTTAGATGAATCTGATATGATAGATTAGTGCTTAGTAATGTGAATGAATGCTAGATTTGATCTATTTCTATATGTTAAGTGCTTGGAAGTGTTAGATCTTGTTGAATACTGTGTTTTTCCGTAATTAGGGTTTTAACTTGTGATGTAAATAAGGGTTAAATTCTAATGAATGGTAACTGCTAAGTGCTCTGTTAAGGTATTGTAATCATAGATTTGTCTCCCAGCTAGGTTGCAGACACTTGAGTCTTGCAACCGCCCCTGCCTCTACCTCAGGTGAGACTTCATCTTCTTCACAGGTGTTGTCGAAAGGGCTGATAGTTAGGGTTTTTTTGGTGCACAATTGAAGCGTTGAACCCTGGGTCTGCCCCTATGCCAGCAATGGTTTCGTTGTTGGGACCTGAAATTGTGATTGCTGGGAACTGAAGAAAAGCGAAAGCTCTGTGCGTAGATCTACTGCACTAGTGCACAGTATTCTACTTGACTTGCGAAGCTCTTTGCTAAGAAGAGAAGTCTGATATGAAGAAAAGAGGTAATATCTTGAAGCTTTGTGCTCTGATAAAGGTAAGATAAGTAAAAAAAATTATTTCGAAAGAATGGATCTAGGTATGTTTAATATATTTGGTCCTAGTCTAAAAACTAGGGTATAGCTAGAAGAATGAAGATTTGATATGAATAGATATGATAGAACAAATGAAAGATATGTTATTCCTATTCATAGAAAGAATTGTTGGACTAACAAGTAGATGCAAGATCCTAGAAATAATTTTTTGCAAACCCACCACTGTGATCCCAGTGCGTAGTACATGAAAAGTTGTGGGTCATTTAAAATCAAGAGAAGATTAACTCTTTTTTATAGTTGTAGGAGACTGAGACATCTTGCTAAGGAATGCCCTGGTAGAGGTCCTAGTTTTCTTTGTTGTAAAACTATGGACAATGAATTTTTGGATTGCCCTAGAATGATTGCTAAAGTTGACAAGATGAATATGAGACAAGAAAACCATGAGGAAGGACAAGAGACTAAGAATATGCTCAAGAACCAGAAAGAATCAGAGCCTATATTATTGCAGATGAAAGCAACCCTGAATGATCATAGAGACACCAGTTTATCAGAGATCTTAAAAGAGAAAGAGTGCATAGAAACAAGAATAGGAGACTTCGACGTAGACTATGTTCTGGATGAGGAAACACAGGTGAATATCATGACAGAAAGAACTTGGGAAATTTTGGGAAAGCCTGCTATGGTTCCTTCATTGGGAGGAATAGGATTATTTAGAGGAAAGATGATAGAAATATGTGGAAGACTTACCCAAACAAATATGAGTGCTCATGGAACTTCGACAGAGGAAGAATTTGAGATCATTAAGTTTGTTTATAACAATGCTCCATTTGCCATTTTACTAGGAAAAACATGGATTGAGAAAGATCAGATACGAAGGAAAAAAGAAGAGGATATAGAACAGAAAAATAAAGAACTAAGAGATTTCATGGCTAGGAGAATAACACGCTTACTAAAAGAACAGGAGGACCAGTTGAAGTTGCTAAGGAATAGAAATTGAGACGTCAAAGTTGAAAGAACACATGAATACTTGAAATACATGTACGTACAAGAGAGTAGAGAACCTACCCCAGAGAGAGAAGAAGTATTACTCTCAGAACCCTTGAAAGACCCTCCACAAGGTAAAGTTACTATGCCAAGAGGAGATAAAAACAATAATGGAAAGAAGAAATTGACAAATTAGATTTCAGGAAACAAAGCTAGAAAGCTTAGCAAGAAGAAAGAAAATTTAGAAAATTTATAGGAAGTTCCAAGGAGGACTTCGCAGAAGGAAGGTTTGCAGAACTGGAACTTTGTCGGGATATCAGAACAATGTAAATTGACACTTTTCCATGAAGAAGAAATATGACCGTTGGAGGCATCCCGACCATTAGAACGATGCTCTAGAGAAACTGGAAATGCAGTTATTGCCGGAACGTTCGCCATTGGACCATTGGGACCACACCACAACGGATGAAATTGCATTTATTAAGGCATTCCTACTTGTTGGAAGGATCCGTTGCGATGATGTCTATTTATCCCATCGAGCATTGCACCGTGAACACTTTTTCAAACAATGATTATTTGATCCCATAGAGAATCAGTTGCTTTCGCGATGTGCCTATTTGAGAGCTTGCCACACATGCTGTTACAGTGAGTGTTTGTTCATCGACCTAAGATATCGGATCTCGAGTGTTCATGTCAGATGAAATTATCATAGTAGAAAAATCCATCGAAGAGATCCTAATAGACCTCAAGGCCAAGAAGGTTATGTTCGCAGACATCCAAGCCTTGTCGATGAGAGGAGTGCAAGCATCCCCGTCAACTTCTCATGGATCTCGACCATCCCGAGATGTGACAGAGAAACAAGCCAAGAATCATGATGACTTAGCGAATGTGAAGCTCATCCCATCTATCCTGCCCGACTACATCCTACCTCTGGCTGGCGTAGTGAGTCATGACAATGTCCCAAGGGAATTCAACTACACAATCATCACTGCGTACTTCCCAAAGGGAATACGCACAGTTAGACCACAGTTGGAGAGGATTTCGATGTTGAAGACCAAGGACTATAACTTAGGAGACCGCAAGAACTTTGGCATGCTCGCACCATACAAATATTTGACCAAGACAAAGGGGAAGAAGTCGAAGATCATGCCCCAACCGTGGACCATGGACATAGCGAGGTACACCATCCTAAACGTAATGAAGATACCTCACTTTGGAAGGCACCAGGAGGTTAACATGTGCATCAAACTCTTATTGTCGTGCTTCCATCGAGGCTACCTATGGTTGGACAGTCGTATCATAGTCGATCCGGTGCTGATCCATCAGATCACCGGATTAAGCATGCAAGGACCAGACCCATAATACTTTTATCTAGGGAAGGTTGCAGATTGCGCCTTGGTGCAGAGAATCAAAGATACCTATGGTGATGTGGAGAAGGGGAAGTGAGGCTACAAGGTAGCCTCCATCCAAAATGGTGCAGTGTGCCTAGCCTTCCAGTTGATCGTTGGTAATCTAGTAAGGAAGAACAGACCCATGCAGGTCACGAGGTTCGTTCTTGACCTTGCAGGAAAATGCATTGAAGGGATACAAATGAATTGGGTGATCTACCTCATCAACCAGTTATAGGAAGACTTCTACGAAGCTTAGGATCAGGGCTATGAGTTCTATTTTAATTGGTTGTTGATCCTCATTTCCTTCATTGCTTGGGAGATACTGGAAGGTGTGACCTTCCCTGAAATTGAGCCATCCAAACCCTTAGCTGTGAAGTTCACTATGCTCTGGTATTCGAGCGACATGGATAAACAATGGCAATCAAAAGTGGTGTTCCACACCTATTACCTGTAGTTGAAGATGGATATTGAGTCTTTCCCTCATATGAAGTCGAACACCCTGGACAGGTTTAGGCCAATTATGAAGTTCCACATAGATAGACATTTTATTTATATCACTGCGCATGGAGATGAACATAAAGAAGAGCTTCAATCCTACTACAAGCTCATAGAGGAGGACCTGGAATAAATAAATAAGGAATGGCCTGTAGAGATCCTTATACCAGTCGACCAAGTAGAAATGTCCGACCCTGACCTCATCAAAATTCATGTGGTCACTCGTGAAGAGTATGATGCACACAACAGTAGTAGGAAGGAAAAGAGGGAAGATGTACAAGAAATAAACAATGCATCAAAAGAGACTACATTAGATTCACCTAGAAAAGGAGGATATGATGAAGTGGACAAAGAAGAGAAAGAAGGGGAAGAAGACAAGTAGAGGTAGGGCAAAGTAACACCACCTAGGAACCCCCTTGAATAGGCAAAGATGTCCAGTAAAAGAAATTTTTCCCCAATGAAACCTACATCACGGAAGAAGTCAAAAGCTAGTAAGCCCAAGCTACAAACTATGCTCACAGTATATGACATCAACCTCATCATCATCGTCATATCAGATACATCAAAAGATATTTTACAGTGCAATGAAGAAAAACAAGAATCCATGTATGATCTCATTGAATAAGAGCTTAAAGGAATATAAAGGCTCTCCATTCAAGCCGCATAGTGACTACTGCATCGTTGTCAGCAGGGAACATATAAGTAGGAGATGAGCCAGCCCAGCTACATAGGATAGAATATGTGACAGAAGGTTTCCTTCATTGTGTCCAAGAGGAAAAGGAACAGGCCATAGAGGCCTTGAAGCAATCAAAAGAAGAAGCCATAGAACAATGGTGGGTTGCGCAGCAAGAAAAAGACGACGTCTAGGAGAAGTTTACAGAGGATAGAGTGTAGATCTAGAGGGATAAAGAAAAGATTCTCGTAGAGAATATTGGAGTTAAATAAGAAGTCACTAGATCACTTCACTCTATGACGAGCTTAGATTAGATGGAAGAAGACCCAGTGGAGAATCAAGTGGGAAGGCTTGTCGAAGCCATTCAACAACTCCAACAAAGAATAAAAGAATTGGAATTACAGATAGTGCCAAGCACTCCGCAAGAAGTGTGATATCTAAGAGAAGAAACTGTGAGGAGAGCAGTTGAGAGAATCAAGGCATTAGCCTTGGAATTCAAACAACTCAGTAGTCGAAGTGCGTATACCTATGAGTTCCTTGAAGATGACCCTAATCTCAGGACACTAGAGTCACAACTTAAGGAGGAAAAGAAGCAAGAAGAAATAGTGCAATCGCAATTGAAGCTACTGTCACTGGTCTAGAGGATGAAAAGAGCCCAGGAACAACGATTGGTTCAACAACAAGTCCATACCATCTAGAGAAATGTCATGGAAGTGACTCAACAACTCCAACCAGTGTAAGATGTAGCTTGCACACTTTTTGAGGAGATTGAAGGATAAGGTGCACAGCTATAACAAGTAGTCACCTTAGTTAAATAGTTCTTGGAAAGACCTATAACAGAGAATATTATTCAAGAGTTCACTGAGCAGGAGGCTCTAGTGAAGAAGCAGGTTGAAGTTGCTCGAACTAAGCTCGAGGCATTTGAGGTAGAGTTACCTAGATCAGAGTGACTCGGTGATCTGAAAATAGTGGGCTGACTTGCTATGTTATGCAAGTACCCTCTACTTCATAAAAAATAAACTTTACAGGACCTTTCTCAATGTGTTAAAATATGCAAGATATAAGATTATGTGCCAAGTTTACGCATCTTCTTTTAAATGTTCATGTTTGAGGAACTTTTCTTTTAAATGGTTAAATATTTGTTTTAAACATATACACATTAAACATAACTTGCATTAAATAAACCATCAAACTTACAACAATAACAAGATGATAAAAGAGTTCACCCCTCTCTGGGCTACATCTCCTTGAGCCTCCATCAATGGACTTGGATATTTGGGATTGATTTGTCAAAGATCCTTTTACAAGATGCTGCTCAACTCTAATGGAAATTATGACTATACCATTGGGTTCAGAATACATAAAAACCCCAAAAATGACTAATAGAATTCTGAAAACGGATCATGGCTCATCCGGGCATGACCTCTTCTACATGTGGCCTTAAGCTTCCTTGATCTTCTTTGTGGAAAAAACACCTATAAAACTTCTCAAATTGATCTGAAACCCATCCCAAAGTGTTCAAACCATAATAATTAACCAAAAATGATTATTAAATCATAGAAAATAAACATGGGCTCATCTGAGCATGACCTCAATCAATGAGGGCTTCAAGCTCCCTGGAGCTCATTGAAACTTCAACGGTGAAAAACCTGCAAAATAAGTCTTCAAATGCCTTTGAAAATAGTGCCAATGGATTTAGAACGTCCAAAAACCGCTAGCTAGGATTCTTCGACACCTCATTTGGCCAGAAAATGAAGAAGTTAGGCCTCCTTCCATTTCCCTCCTTCAAGCTTGCTGTCTCTGGTTTGCCAAAATGCACCTCTGTGTGGCCAACCTAGCACATGCGCAAAAACTCGTGCTAAAACCTAGCACCGGGTGCAACCGCATAACGGTGCAAACTGTAGGACAGTTATGGGTGCACCTATCCCCTAACCGCCAAGGCCATGGGCATATGGTCACCATGTGACCTCGTGCAAATACAAAAAGGGCTAACCTTTAAAGCCAACAGTTAAGCTCCAAGTGTCCAGCTCATGGTTACACCATTTAAACTCCTACGCATTTGTATAGAGGTCGGTTCATATGCATTGGCACCCGAAACTGAGGGCTGAACCATTTGAAATGTGTGTGCCAAAATTTTGGAAGGTATGGTCATATGGTAGTGTATGCGACCGAGGGCTGGGGCTAAGCCTCAGCCCGGATCCCCGCGCCAACCACACATCAACGCAAATTTAAATATATATTAACTCATATATATAACAAGACACACCATGTAGCATGTTGGTAGCACGGAATTTGCAAAGGCTATGGAGTGTATTGGAGGTCCGGGGTTCGATCCCCATGGACCCCATAAACTTTTAAAACCAAACCAATAACAAACAACCGAGGTTCCACGTGGCAGCCCACGACTGGGCCACGTGACACCAAACCATTGGACAAAATATGCCACGTGTCAGTAGACCATTCATCCACATATGCCAAACAATGAATTCCACGTCCAACTACCACATCATCGTACAAACATGCCACATCATCGTACGGACATGCCACGTCATCATCCGTACGGACTGTACAGTGAGGACATTTTTTTTTGCCTGTTTGACGATTCGAACAGATCACGATATCTCTCTCATCCGACATCCATTTTAACCCAAACAAGTTGTGTTGGGTTCATGACGATGAGGGCTACGAACCCATTTGTTTTGAGCCAATTCTGAGAACTTTGATTTTTGAGCTAAATTTTGACCCTTGGTCCAGATTTTGATCACTCGGGACGAGTCACAGGTGAGTGTTGGGGGCCTGTTGTCCCATGACCAAGTTTTGGAGAACTTGGGTCATGTTTGACTGATTTTGAAAATTGGATGGATTGGCCAAAGATAGAGCACCAGGTGAAGCAGAGATCGCGGGATCTCACCCCCTTTTTGCGCGATTTTTGGGTTTAGGGTTGATGTAATGGGTATGGGATGTCGGCCAATGGGTTTACCCATGTTTAGGCCCTTTTGTAATGTATAAATATATATCTAGGCGATGTAAGTGAAGGAGAAGTGAGGTAGTAGTGAATATTTGTGGCTTAGTGCGGAGCTAGAGGCTTTGTGCATACTCTGTGTTAAGAACTTGCAAAGCTAAGTGCAAGTGATTGTAAGAAGCTTGTGTGCAGATTGTAAGAAGGCTTTGTGCTTGAACCTAGCTCGGGGAAGGAGGATCTGGTGAGGTGCACATAGATCACCTTTCCTATGCGGAGTGGGTTCTGTGGCGCTGTTCTTGTAGAATATTGAAAGAAGACCATAAATAAGAGAAGAGTTGGTGGACATAGCCCCACACTGGGGTGAACCACGTATATCTTGTGTTGTGGTTGCTTTGTGCTTATGCTTGTTATGTGATTGTTGTGATTTATGCTCAGTGTAGTGATATATTTGTTAGATGAATCTGATATGATAGATTAGTGCTTAGTAATGTGAATGAATGCTAGATC
Source organism: Picea engelmannii (assembly GCA_009831015.1). Lineage (NCBI taxonomy): Eukaryota > Viridiplantae > Streptophyta > Pinopsida > Pinales > Pinaceae > Picea > Picea engelmannii. The sequence continues at coordinate 588,266 of ML780353.1, forward strand.
TCATCTATTTCTATATGATAAGTTCTTGGAAGTGTTAGATCTTGTTGAATACTGTATTGTTCTGTAATTAGGGTTTGAATCTGTGATGTAAATAAGGGTTAAATGATAATGAATGGTAACTTCTAAGTTCTTTGTTAAGGTATTGTAATCATAGATCCAAGTCCCAGCTAGGTTGCAGATATCCGAGTCCTGCAACCCCCCCTACCTCTACCTCGGGTGTGACCTCATCTGGTTCGCAGGTGTTTTCGAAAGGGCCGATAGTTAGGGTTTTGTTGGTATGTTGTTGAAGCGTTGAACCCTGGGTCTGCCCCTATGCCAGTAGCCCCCACTACACACCATTAAATAATCTATCGTGCGACAACATACACCCACATTGCACATGCACCAACAAAATTCCTCTGTGCTTTGTCAATACTATGCACACCACGTGCACCATTATTATGCATGTGCACATCGCACGCTCCAGTATTACGCAAGCACCACTCAATATGTACCTCACAATGCTAAATTTAGTGCGCACACCCGCGCGCCAAAATTTTCCATGCATTACCATTGTACATCACGTAGTGCCAAAATTAAGTGCGCACACCCGCGCACCAATATTTTTTGCGCATTACCACTTTGCATCGCACAGCCCCAAAATTAAGTGTACACACCCATGCGCCAATATTTTTCATGCATTACCACCCTTCACTGCGCAGTGCCAAATTTTAAGTGCGCACACCCGTTCGCCAATATTTTCCGCGCAATTCCAATCTTCATTGTGCAACACCGAATTTTAGCGCATGGACCTACACACCAATATTTTTCTATGCAATGCCAAATTTTAGCACGCACACCCACACACCAATATTTTTCCATGCAATGCCACTTTGTACCGCGCAATGTCAAATTTTAGCGCACACACCCGCACGCCAATATTTTTCCGTGCAATTCCACTCTGCACCGCACAACGCCAAATTTTAGTGCACGCACACGCACTCCAATATTTTTCCACATATCACAAGCCTTTCACTGCACATCATGCATTTTTAGTGTGCCCACTTGCACACATTCATTTTTATGTGCATCAATTCCTCGTGAATTTTGCTGCAGAAATTGGGATTTTGTCAAACCTTTTGCCAATTTTCACCATAGGAATTTTGCAACTATTAAATTTGTTCAATTTCACCCCAATAACACCAATTCAACCTCTGCAACAACAAATCGATGCTGGTTGACATTCCTGTGATAGATTTTTCCCAAAACTCAATTCACAAATTGAGAATTTTAATTAACTAATCTCACTCCATCTATCATGGCTTCCCTGTAACTTCAAATTCGACCAATTCCTGGTCTGAATTTACTAGAACATATATTAAATCAAGAATATCTAACCACTTGGCCAAATTTCTCAATTTTCCCATGAATTTAACAACATAAATTTGGGCTTTTTCCCAATTCCACGCAATTGCTTCTAATTTTTACCATGGACGCTCTGTAACTTGAAATTTGTCCACTTTGAAATCAATCCTCTATGAAATTTCTCTTCAAATCAACTTGATCAGCCCATCCAGGCTCAATGTTGAAAACAGAGGCTCTGATACCATATTTTAACATCCCCAACATCGAACTAGGCTATGCCACGTAAAACTTTTCGAACTATATGCAATTAAAACATATACACACATAAATTCTTGCGGAAATTTATATATAAAACTCAAAATAGAAAATAACATTTGGTAAATGCAAAGATTCAGACGGAAGTAATAGTAACATATACATGCAACATGGACATGAAATACCCATAAATATAAAGACAGTTATAATCCACACATAGGATAAACCCATAAAAATAAACACACAAATAATAATGCAGCATGTAATTTAACACACAATTGACACTTATCTTAGTAAGAATATCACCAATTGCGTGCATACCTTTCACGAACCTCCCAGCCTTATACCATGCTGCTCATCACTCTCAGTAGTGGGTCACCCCCGAGTTGGGACTAAACTCCTCCTAGGTAAAGGGGTTCCTAACTAGGCTGATGTATGTCAGACAACAGGAAAGACTTTGTCACATGTTCCTACTCAAACTAACATCCTACAGTCCCTCATTCCCCACATGCCTATCCCACCCCAGGAAGTGTTACCCTTCTCTGTTTAATAGTCCCTCGGTTTCCTCACTTCCCTTCCAGGGCTTCAACAATAGGCTGAATATGAAGTCTCAGAGACATGTAGCTGCAGTTTATCACCTTAGGGAATCAATTCCCATCAATTCTCTCACCTAGAGAGAAATTTATCACGGTCTTGACAACCTGCCTCTTCAGTCTCCCATGAGCATGATAACCTACTACTTCAGTCAAAATCCCAATATAAATAGGTATAGATATGGGTACATGTATAGTGATAGTAATGGAAAGGTACAGAGGAAATCTCAATGAGTGAGTGAATGATGATGGAATCAATGAATGGAAAAATTAACTAAGTCCAAACTATATGTATGCATGTTCCCAACTTGACATTTGTCATATTGGGAGCTAATTTGGCACACTTGTCCCCATCCTTAGAACTTTTGATAAAATAATTATCCATACTTATACTTTAAGGAATATTAATATAATATTCCTTTTTGTCTTAAGCTCCCTAGATTATCCATTTTCCTTAACTTTTATTCCCCCCTTTCCCTCACTAGTGGAGTTTAGTCCCCCATACTCTTTTATCATGGTCGCTCTACACGCATCAATATATTATATTAAAGATGAGACATATTCAAAAATAGGCTCACTGGACTTTAGCAGATAATATCTCTGGCCTAATTCAAAACATAAGTGTCCTAGCTTAAAATAAATCGTTCACCAGCCTATAAAACACAACATATACACAAACACTCCCTGGCCTCAAAATCACGTGCACATAAGTTTGTTTTGCGCGTTATCCTGGAATGTGCACACTTCATCATTTTAGTGCGCAGTTCATGTGCGCACTATACCATGGAAGGTGCATACAAAAATGATATCAAACAAATCACCATCTTAAGTACATTTACATTTACATTTACAACTGAGTTCGACCTAGGAGTGTTACAAATTCCTGTCATACGCCATCAAGCCATTCAAAGATGAGTTATTGTGTGATGTTGCTCCCCTTGAAGTTTGTGATGTTATTTTAGGCCAATATTATTTATGGAAACGTTATGCTATATATTTGTTTGGTCCTTGTAGTGTTATTATTACTTTGAACGGGAAATTTTTGATCGAAGTGGATATTGGTGGCCACCCACCTATTCCAATTGTCTCCTTTTGACAGTTTTAGTTCAACATGTTCTTCTGTAATTCTTTGTAATTGTGGGTTCTACACTTTCGGGGATGTCTGAATACCTACACATATAGCATATGGATATTGGTGGCCTCCCTTCTAATCCAACTGGCTTATTTTGAAAACTTTCATGTCAGTTCATCTTTATGTACTTCCAGGGTCATTTTGGGTCCCTAAACAATGTTTTTTTGGCTTGCCAAAGTCAAACTATAGAAAAAGTAAAATTTAGATGGCATAATGTGTATTTATCGAAAATATATTTCCAACATGCTATCATGTACCTAAAACGAAGTTCGTATGAAAAAGTTACAAGCCCGAGAAGTTGATGTACCAACTTATCCATCGAAGCCCACATAACTTTTGGCGTTTCATCTCCTATGGTTAGGTTTTTGGATGTCTAGTGTTTTCGAATTCATGAGTACTGTTAAAAATGCCTTTGGAGCCTCATTGTAATAATTCTTCTCATATGGATGCACGTATCAGCCACATATATTCTTAGAGATATCTACCACCATTCAAGCAAGTTGTTTCCAGTTCTGCAATTTTACAGTTTCAACCTATTTTATTTATTCAATAGACGTTATTGTTCACTAGATATCTATTGTTTTTCTCCATATATCTGTGTTATTGTATTCATTTTTTTATTCATTTCATTCATCTCATAAATCTAGATCAATGGTATCAGAGAAATCTTCTCTTCACTTATTTTTCTTCATGCATGTCCTTGACAAGATCTAGGTACAAGAAGTTGGGTCTTGAACTAGTCGAGCCTTTGCAAGATCGGTCGCGCCAATCTCGACAACAACCCATGGGGGATGAAAACAAAGATGATGGAGCATGAGACTCTTTTAAAATGTTTCTCTTGGAAGCCCTTGTGTGAAAAAGAAAAGAAATGATGGATAACTTTGCACAGATCCTTCAGCAGCTACCCACAGAAGACACATCTTCATCAAGTGGCCATGCAACCCCCTTCAAGGTACAAGTAAATTTCGATCTTCCATTATTTGAAGGATTTATGGATGAGGATATTGTAGATAAATGGTTGAATCTTCTCGAAGGGTATTTTTCGGTCCACAATTTTTCTGATAGGGAAACTATTACTTTTTCACTCATCATGGCCATCCCCCATGTTAATGATCCAAAATGGATCAAGGAACCAAAATGGGTCCAGGAACGCCTAAAAATCAAAGTTCTCAGAATCGCTTCAAAACGGACGTGTACCTAGGCCTCATCGTTACTAACCCAACACAACTTGAACAAGCTCAAATGAACACCATATGTGAAAGATATCGCGTTCTGTTAGGTTTTCCAAACATGAAATTTTTTTATGATTGTGCATTCCATACAGTCTGTATAGTCTTGACATGGTAGATGACTGTACAGGTCGTACAATCATACAATGATGCGGTAGTGAGTTGGTATGCTGACAGAGCAGACACACTGGTAGACAGGTGGGTGAATGATTTGTTGACACGTGTCCTCATTTGGGCAAGTGTTATGGTGCCACAAGGCCAGGTCATCTGTTGCCACATGGCACCCCTCCATTGGTTAATGTGGAAAAATTGTATGGACTCCACTGAAGTTGAACCCATGACCTTTGGTCCGAGTGAAGTGTTTTGGTAGGGCTGGAATACCAGCCCGCCCACATTGATTCTTAACAACTATAGCTTAAATATATTATTTAAACTTGCAACATTATATTTTGGCCAGAGAAAAGGGTTGGGGCATAGCCCTATCCCCCGATGAAAAATCACATATGACCATTACCATGTGACCCTATACGACCATCGATCAAGGAGCGTGACTAGTGCTAGAAACCAGGGGCCTAAAAACCATTACGAGCACATGGAGGTATAGGTCGTGGCCACATGGGCCAAGCCACATAGCGTTTGTCCACATGGAGTCTTTCATATGACCATGGGCCTAGATTTCATGGGCTGCATGATATTTTGGCCCAAAAGTGGGTTTTTTTAACTATATTATAAGATTTTTAATGGATTTTAAGTCAGTTTTGGGAGATTTTGGCCATTATTGGAGGATCTGGAGCCCGTTTTTAGGCCAGATCTTGGGAGGAAGTTGGGAGGATGTTACCAAATTGAAATCTATATAAAGCAGAGGTTCAAAGGAGGAAAAATGTTGAAGAATTGTAAGCCAAAGCCATTTTTATGCAGGGAAGCCATTGAGGAGAGAAACTTTGTGGGTCATTTCCGAGAGCTTCATTCATCCATTTTCAGTGTCGTCAATTGTGTTGGGTTCTTGAGATCTAGAAGAACATAGCCAGATTAGTTTGTAATCCATTTGACACTTTTATGATGTACGTTTGAAGCTTTTAAGAGAAATAAGAAAGCCTCACCCACTGAGACAAAGGCCTGGAGACGTAAGCGATATTGCCGAACTCTGTTAACTAATTTTTCGGTTTTGGTTTGCTGATTATTTTGTTTATTTCCAAATATGCATATCTTATTATGGCTTCCATGTTACATCATTAATTATTCCTCTTTCATCATTTTGTTTAATGGTTAATGAAATCATGTTTTAAAACTCAACCATAGTCTTTAAAAGATCTTTTTGGATCAAGTGGTATCAGAGAAAGTTGACGGTGGGTTTTTGAGTTTGCATGATTACCAGGGAAAAGATGAATCATGGTGAAGGCAAGCGTGTTGAAGATAATCCTAAGATTGGATCGAGAAAGAGAACTTCTCAAAGTGAGAAGATGCCATCGGAAGAGGGACTTTCTCATCACAAGAAAGAGTTTAAAAAGACTTTCTTCGCCATGTCGGAGATGATGAAGGTTCTATATGATGATTACTTGGAGTAGAAAAGACTGATTCTTGGTGAATCATCAAAAGTCAAAAGTGAAGAACGAGAGGATCCTCTTGAAACTCCTCCACCTCCTTCTTCTTCATCAACTTCTTCTTATTCAAGTACAGTTCCAAGTCCACCGAAAGAAAGCATTACCATAAACATAAAAATGGTATGCCTTTACTTAAACTTGATGTGAAGTATGAATTACCCATGTATGATGGTGAAGTCAATGAAGAGAAGCTTGATAACTGGGTTAGATAGATGGAGATTTATTGCAGTGTGCAACAAATCAAGTATGAGGCAACTCGAATCAAATTGGCATTTCTTCGACTTGTAGGCACAACACTCATCTGGTGGAAAATCAAGTTGCAAAATGGCATACAACAAGTGGGTAATGTATTTCCATCATGGCAAGTTTTTGTTTATGCAATTAGAAATAAATTTTATCATTTGGGTTATAAAGAGAAGGATTTAATTGAATGGCAAGGTATTAAACTAAGAAAGGGACAAACAGTGCAAGAATACACAGATGAATTTTGTAAGATGGCATTAATGTTAGACATTCCATTACATACCCAAGAAATTCTTATGAAGTATATAGGAGGTTTACCTACACACATTCATAACACTGTATTTATGTTTGGACCTACTAATATTGATGAGGTTTTTGTTCAAGCAACATACATTGAGGCAGGGAAAACAAGAGTTGGTGTATCAGGGGAATCGTCTTCAAGAAAAGAGAATAAAAGGAAGGGGAATGACAAGAAAGAAAATTCAGTGACAAGAAAGGAAGAGAATACCTCTTGCAAGCATTACAAGAAAGAAGAGCATGATGATGACCATTTCTAGCAATTGCATCCCGAGAAGAGAATGAAGTGTTTCAAAGAGAGGAAAGGAAGGAAAACATTTGCAGCAACATCATGACCAATAGACTTGGGATCGGATTCAGGTGGTGAATCTAAAATCACAGTGGTTGGTTTGATAGGTAAAATTGGTGATGGATTTGATTCTAGAAGTAAATTGTTTCACATAAAGGTCATTATGAGGCATACTAAGGTCGAAACATTGATAGATAGTGGATCTTAATATAACTTGATTTCAAAGGATGTGGTTAAACAATTAGGATTAAACACTCAAATGCATCATAATCCTTACTCACTTAAATGGATAAGCAACAACCATAAATTGCACATAACAAAGAAATGAACATTAATGTTTTCAATTTCATCTAAGTTTTTGGATGAGGTAACGTGTGATGTGGTGCCACTCAATGAATGTGGAATGGTCTTAGACAATCCTTATTTGTATGATCAAAAAAGAAATCTTCTACAGGGAACAAAATCAATATCACTTAATCAAAGAAGGAAAGGAATATGTTGTACATGCTCATCATTTAAAAGAAAATCAATCTCTTCAAACAATGGAACAATTAAGAAAGGCATCTCATGCAAGAAACACACCTATAATTGTCCCAAATCAAGCAATTGATCCTAAGCAAGAACATGATATGATTGTAGAATGGAAGATCAATCACACTTTGCTTCAAGATAATCTAATGTCGTGAAAGTATTACAAAAATATTAGTTCATTTGTAGTCATATTTCTGATGTTATCATTGCTAATGTTTTCAACATGGATTATAGTGGCGTCATTAAGATGTGACATAGTAAAAGTGGCTAACAATATGTTGTCAGTTGTCATGGTTGTTTTGCAATTGATATTGATGAGACAGGTGCAGAGGACATAGTTTAAAGATAGAGAACAAGTGGGGTGGCCTATCCCACACTTGATGACTGGTTAGTATCCTTTTGGAGGACCAAAAGGTATTAGTGGGGAGGAGTGATCCAAAATGGATCTAGGAACCAAAATGGGTCCAAGAAGGCCTGAAAATAAAAGTTCTTAGAATCACTTGAAAAAAGACGTGTTCATAGGTCTCGTTGTTACGAACCCAAAACAACTTGAACAGGCTCAAACATACATTGTATGCAAAAGATATCGTGTTCTGTTCATTTTTCCAAACATGAAAAAATTTGATGACTGTGAAGTCCGTACAATCTGTACAGTGATGACATGGAAGATGAATGTACATGTCGTATGACCATACAATGACGTGGTAGTGATTTGGCATGCTAACAGGGCAGACATGCTGGTAGACAGGTGGGTGAATGATTTTTTGACACATGTCCTCATCTAGGTGAGTGTTATGGTGCCACGTGGCCCATTCATGGGCTACCACGTGGCACCCCTCTGTTGGTTAGTGTGGAAAAATTTTATGGACTCCACCCGAGTCAAACCCATGACCTCTGGGTTGGGCGAAGAATTTTTCCAGGGACGGGATACCAACCCGCCCACATTGATTCTTAACAACTATAGTTTAAACATCTTATTTAAACTTGCAACATTGTATTTCAGGCAGAGAAAAGGGTTGGGGCCTAGCCCCATCCCTCGACGCAAACTCACATACAACCATTACCATGTGACCCTACATTGTTTATTGGAATGCACGGGTTATGGGGTTAGTGTTCGGTCGGTCGGGATAGCCCGTCGACCAAGGCATGTGACCAATGCTAGAAACCAGGGGCCTAACAACCATAACGAGCACATGGAGGTATAGGTCGTGGCCACATGAGCTAAACCTCATGACTAGGGGTCGGCGGTTAACGGACCAGCACATAACACTTGGCTAGATGGAGTCTTTCATATGACCAGGGGCTCGGATTTCAGGGGTTGCGCCCTATTTTGGCCCAAAAGTCGGTTTTTTTAACTACATTATAAGATTTTTAATGGATTTTAAGTTAGGTTTGGGAGATTTTGGCCATTATTGGAGGTTTTGGAGCCCTTTTTGAGGCCAGATCTTGGGAGGAAGTTGGGAGGATGTTACCAAATTGAAATCTATATAAACTATAGGTTCTCGGCAGCCTTGATGATGAAAAATGTTGAAGAATTGTAAATCCAAGGCCATTTTTATTCAGGGAAGCCATCGAGAAGAGAAAATTTGTGGGCCATTTCCAGGAGCTTTGTTCATCTATTTTTAGTGTCGTTGGTTGTGTTGGGTTATTGATATCTAGAAGAAAACAACCAAACTAATTTGTAATCCATTTGGCACTTTTATGATTTACTTTTGAAGCTTTGAAGAGAAATAAGAAAACCTCACCCACTGAGACAAAGACTTGGAGACGTAGGCGATATTTCCGAACTCCATTAAAAACTTTTTTTGTTATGGTTTTTTGATTCTTGTGTTTATTTCTAGATATGTATATCTTATTATGGCTGCCATGTTACATCATTAATTCTTCCTCTTTCATCAATTTCTTTAATGGTTAATGAAATCATGTTTTAAAACTCACCATAGTCTTTAAAAGATCTTTTTGGATCAGTTAAGGACTGGTGGGATACTTACTCTAAGAAAAGGGCCATAGAGGAATATGAAATATTTGTGGTCTCCCCCACATGGGATTCCTTCAGGGATTCCACTAAAGAACAATACTACCCTGTTGGAATCTATGAGGACCAATACACAAGATGGACCACCCTACATCAGGAAAGGGACTAGAAAGTACCAGATTTCACCAATATTTTCCATACCTTACACTCCAAATTGGATATAAAATTATCTGAAAAAAATCTGGTGCTCAAATACCATGGTTTTCTTCATAGATACATTCAAAAATAAATGGATTTTCTGGAAATCGCATCATTGGGAGTGAATTATAGATATGATGTCAAGATCAAGAAAAAATTTAAGCAGAAGAGGCAAGAGTTTGGATCTGCAAAATCCTCACATCCAAAGTAGGGAAAAGGCGGTCCTATCCCACAAAACAAGGGACAGAGCAAAGATGGCTACTCTCAGGAAAAGAATTCCATGCCACAACACAACAAGGGTAATGAGAAGTCAAAGAAAGAAACATGAAAGTGGTGTGAAGGCCATTAAATCCCTTGGCACAACACCGAAGAATGTTTCTCCAAGTAGTCACTGGTGGTCGAGCTGAAATCTTTTGAGTCAAAGGTAGATTCTGACTCTGAATCAAATAAAAAAGGAGGGAAGAAGATTATTGATTCCAAACCCAATGCCATTGTCACTACCACCAAAGTAAAACCAAGAGAACCAGAAGAACAAGAGGAAGGGGAACGCCTCTTTCACTCACATATGTGGGTAAAGGGGGCTCTGATTCATTTCATTTTCAACAATGAAAATCAGAAGAACCTGATCAGAGGTTGTCAAGAAGTTGAACATTTCAATGACACCACACCCACAACCCTACACCATAGGCTGGCTTCTCCAAGGAATATATCTCTGCATCATCCAACAATGTCGTCTTCCCTATGACATCAAGCCCTTCAAAATTGAGACATTGTGTTATATTTATACTCTTGAAGTTTGTGATGTTCTTTTAGGACAACCATATTTGAAGAAGCGACGTGTTGTGTATGAGTCTAGACCTAGCAGTGTTATTATTACTTTGGGTAAAAAATTGTACAGGATACCATAGGTAGTGCCGCCTACCTCTATTTCTTTAATCTCTGCTAAGAAATGCAGTAAGGTCATTTAACATACCGATAAGTCCATCTTCTTTTTTATTTTTTCTCATAGTAAGCATAAGTTCATCGCCACATCTGTGATGTATACACAAAGCCTCTCTTTGTAGCATAAGAAAGTGGACAGAATCGTGGAAGAGTACAAATAAGTATTCTCCTCACCCACCGGGGTATCAACACACTGCCAATTCAAGCATCCAATTCATCTAACCCACGTTGTACCTCTACTTAATGGACTAATTTATTGTCACTCGCTGATGGAAAATGATGAAATCAAGCATCAAATCCAAGAGCTACTTCAAAAGGGGAACATCAGACCCATATCCTCTCCTTGCGGAAGCCTAATTGTACTGGTGCAAAAGAAAGACGGGACCTGGCATCTCTGCATTGATTACAGAGAATTAAACAAAATCATAGTCAGAAACCAGTACTGTCACATACCCACTATGGAAAAAATAATTTTTTTGCTCTTCCTCAAGGGATAGAATCCCCGAATTCTTATGGGGGCCTAGCGTAGGCTAGATATTCCCTTATCCACCTCCATGTGATCGTTGGTTATGACCACAGGCCAAGCCAAGAGGTGCCTTTCACATTTTGTGACTCAGCGATGCAAGGGAGTCAAGTCTTTCGAATCTTCAAACCTTGAATTCCAAAATCTTACCTTCGATGAGGTCGATGACTGCGAATCTCCCCCTGATCTGACGGTCCTGGACGTATAAGGATTTCGGTAACCGGGAGTTCAAAATGCAACGACCCAAACCACTGGTCACTCCATTCCTCGAACTTCGATACGGGAGTTCTTGTACAATATCCAACGATCCTTGATGATTTGGATCCAATGGTCTAGATCTTTTTGGAGTTTTGTGAACCGAGAGTTCACGATGCAGTGACTCCAAATCTATTGTCACTCCAATCCCTGAATTTCGATATGGGAATTCATGTATGAGATCAAAGCCTCTCATTCATCTGGATTTGATAGTCACTATCCCTCCTGAGCTTAAGGGTGTTGAAAGACACTCAGTCTTAATCCCTTCGTTGTTCTACAAGATCCAATGGCCCACAAGATTTCAGAGCTTTCCCTGAATTCTGACCATTCACCACACGTCTCCTCTTATGGATGGTCCAGATCTATGTTAGATCGATGACCCACAAGCCCCGTGATCTAACGGTTGTGATCTCTCTTAAACCAACGACTAGGATTAAGTCGTGATTTCATGACTCGCGAGTTCTAAGAACTCCTCCCATTGACTTCTTTTGGTGGTGAGTCAGCGAAATTCCTAACTCTCTCCACGTGTCCTCTACAAATGGACGATCTAGATCTATCACGACCCAATGGTCGCAATTCGTTGTCGACGATTTCCCATCAAGAGTCTAGGGAATCCTTTTACTGTGATTTCCCAGTGCCGAAACACTGACCGACAGCCACGTGTCCCTCCGATGGACGGCTGTGACCTTTAGCCATGATCAACGGTTGTGATCTTTTCAAGATGATCAATGGTCACGATCAAATCCTGGATTTCTCCTTTTTGGGAATTTGGGAGAGTCTTCACTCCCATTTTCCCGGTGCCAAATCCCCTATGGATGTGGATCTTTGACATGCGCCCTCTGGGATGGATGATCCCGATGCTTTCAAGACATTGAAGAGTCCTCTCTCCTCTGCATGCACCAGGTTAAACCTCGTCTTCCTTTTCTAGATCCGATGGCTATAGGTCCCCTATGCTCAATCTTATGATTCAAATATATTCTCCTACACACTCTTCTCCAGTTGTCTGGACGTAGGCTCCAACGGTCCATATTTTCCCCTGCAAATCGGCGATTCGCCTTTCAGGACTTTGGGGAAATCCTCACCTCTATTTCCTCGAATTGAACCAACAGTTCGGATCTGATTTTGATCATGAACTATATCACTCCTGAGATTTCATACACTCTGAAACCTCCAAAGGGTTTCTCAACCTCTGCATTCCATGTAGGGTTCTTGCACACAACGGTGCGATCCTTCCTGAGCTTGTCTAGGACTTAGGGAGTTTTGGGTTCAGTTTTCCTTGCAGAGAGCCTATGTCGATCTGCACTACCTCTCCTAAGCTTAAAAAACTTCATCCTCCAAGGGACTCTAAACAATTAGGAGGGTTGGCACGCGTACATGACACTGTGTCCAGGGTTGACGAATACACAGTTCGTGACTCTGGCTTATGCCTCCATAGGACACAAGCATTTACGAGTGTAAAATCATCTCCTAACCATATAATTTCTTACTGGCCTAGTTATACAATCGAGTAGAAATAAGGGGGATACAGTATATCCATCAAGAAATATGCATAATTCCTAAAACATACATAGTATAACCAATTCATACACAGTTATGGCTAAATTACACAACGTAGGAAATCGCTTATCTATTACAGGTTGCCGCCAACCAACTGACTGTGGGTGTTCATCCTTCCACCTGACCTTAGGCTCAGAGGCATTCATTCTTAGCACTCTGGCCACCCCCGTGCCAAGCCATGATATCACCAGGAAGTTCTCATAGTTCTCAGGAGTTATGTCTCTATCCCAGCTTCTGCTAAGGTCCTGTTCTCTGCAACTCAAAGATTTCTCTTTTGGTTATGGCCTCGGAAAGGTTTCTCAGATGCTCTTCCACATCATTCTCATAGCCTTTCATTCATGATTCCACTGGAGCATCTCCCTTACGAGCTTACGCTCTTCCATCCTGTGTCTCTTCTCCCTTGTGTATCCCCCTTACCCTGGAAGGTTTTTGCCGACCTATCCTATTCCTTTTGTCATAAGGAAGCTCAGGTCTTCAGGTCACTGTGGTACTTCGGGCTGACAACCCATGTTTCCATTCATGAGGGTGGTTGATTTTTCAACCACCAATCCTTTCTGCATTAACTGATTTTCTTTCCGTGGGATTTGAAGGAGGTTTGTCATCGTTATCAAGGCAGATTTGGGGTTATTTGATATATGAACCCTCTTGTATAGTTTTCACATTATTCCTCTAGTGATATCATGTCCAGTACTTTCAAGGATTCACCCCCACAATCAGTTATTTGGCAACTCATTCAATAATACATTTACACTGTCCTCATGCCTTAGCATGGTAATTCATATTTTATGATTAATTACAAATTGGGGGAAACAGGGTGTTACAGGTACCCAATTCCCCGAATTGGTGAACTTATTGACCAAATCAAGGGGGGAAAGTTCTTCAACAATATTAACCTAAATTATGGCTACCGCGAGGTTCCCATCAAACCGAATGATGTATGGAAGACAAATTTCAATTATAAAGAAGATCTCTTCGAATGGTTGGTCATTCCCTTTGGCCTAAAAAATGCACCAACAACTTTCATGAGGTTGATGGATGATGTATTAAGACCCGTCACCGTCTCTTTTATGGTGGTATATCTAGATGACATCCTCATCTTCAACAAAAGTTGGGAGGAGCACATGCAACATATTCAACAGGTTTTGAGCATTATGCGGCAACACAAGCTATATGCCAACTTGGAAAAATTCTCCTTTGGCATGAACAAGGTCCAATACTTGGGATACATTGTTGATGAACATGGGGTACATGTGGATCTAGCTAAGATCCAAGTCATTCGTGACTGGTTAGCCTTGACCACACTAACCGAGCTTCAGATATTCTTAGGACTTTCTAACTTCTACTGACGGTTCGTTTTGGGATTCTCCCATATTGCATGGGCCCTCAGCCAAGTGACCAAGGGAGGTGGAAAGGAAAATTTCACATGGGGGGAGGCACAATAACGAGCATTTGATGATCTAAAGCATCGATTGTGGTTAGCTCCAGTACTCTCCTTACCCGATCTGTAACAATCGTTCGAGATTGATACTGATGCATCCGACTATGTTGTAGGCACAGTTCTCACTTAGCACGGTCATCTGGTAGCATACCATAGTGACACACTCTGTGATACTGTCCATAAATAACCCACCCATGACAAGGAAATGTATTCCACTGTACAAGTCTGTCGTCAATGGAAACATTGCATTCTGGGAAAGGAGACAATCATCCACACTGATCACAAGCCTCTACAGTTCATACAGACATAGGGGAAGTTGTAGAACGATCACCTTCATAAGTGGTCCACGTACCTGCAACAATTCCATCTCAACATCAATTATAAGACATGGAGCACAAATTGTGTCGATGAATGCCTCACTCGACCTCCTGCAGAGGTGCTCACCACCATGCTCCATTCCTATGGGCATGAGGCATTTGAGTGGACCCAATTTTATCAACAATATCCTAACTTCACCACCACCTATCAACTCTTGGGTACATGTGAGAATGTCACCGATTTTCACATTTAGGATGGACTATTTTGCCATCTGGGACATCTCTGTGTTCCTGTAAGCGAGTGTGAAAAGCTAATTTGGGAGGCTCACTATAGTCAGATGGTAGGACATTTTGACATGGAGAAAACTGTTGTCATTCTACAAAAAACATTTTAATTGGCCAAAACTTTGACATGATGTCAACAAGTATATCAGATATTTCACTGCATGTGCCATTTCCAAGCCATCCATTAAGAAGAAAGGCTTATGCACCCCTCTTCCTACTCCTGAGAAGCCTTGGAAATCCATATCGATGGATTACATGTCTGGCCTTATGTCCACCAAATAAGGAAATGATTGTGTATTTGTGGTGGTTGATCAGTTTTCAAAGATTTCCATTCTCACAGCCGGCAAGAAGAGCATCACAACGATAGATACTGCCAAGATCTTATTCAAACGAGTGTGGGTCCATTTTGGGATACCACAGACCATCATCTCTGATCGAGACAACAGGTTCCTCAGTGTAACATCCTTGACCACCTAGGCCGGGGCATGCCACATTAAAACTTTCATGCTCTGATACCATATTGTGACACACCCAACCTTAGAGCTACTGGTCTATGCCACACAAAAACCCTTTTTGTGGAACTTAGTACATTATAAATATACCCAACATACCTAGACTAGGTCATGCCACTTAAAAACTTACAATAATTTCATGTGTATACATATATAAATTTAAACAGACAAACACATTCTGCTAATACAGAGATTTATGTGGAAATAACAGTAAGCCTATACATATAGCATACATAGGTAATACTCATAAATATAAATACATGTACAAATACACCGCATGAAATTGAGCACGCAACTGATAATTATCTTTTTATAGAAGACCACCAACTGTGTAAATACCTTCCATGATCCTCCCAGCCTTAAACCACGCTGCTCATCGCTCTCAGCAGTGGGTCACCCCCGAGATGGGACTAAACTCAACCTGAGTAAAGGGATTCCTAGGCTAGGCTGAGACAACAAAAAGTTGCACAATAAACAAGAATGATTTCATCCCAGGAGCCAACTCACACTAAAATCTTATATCCTCTCATTCCCCACATGTCTGTCCCACCCCAGGAAGTGTGTCCCTTATCTTCTCGACAATCCTTCGAGTTCCCCACTTCCCTTCCAAGGATTCAACAATAGACTAGATAGGAATTATCATATCCCTATAGCTGCATTTGGGCTCCCTGGAGATAATCACTTCCCCAACAAACTCTCTCACCTGGAGAGAGTTTGTCACATGCCTGACAACCTGCTTCTTCAATCCATGGGCCTTACAATCCACTTCTTCAATCCAACTCTCTATTCAACCAGAAATTGTCTTAGGTGAAGGAAACAACAGGAAAATGGTTATGGAACAAGTAATGGAAGTGACCACGCTCAATCAAGGAATTTTGTTGGAAACAACAACATTCAGGTAAGGCACAGTACGAGCTCAGGAAAAGTACAAGTGCCCTGTGCTTAATAGGAAATGCACAGGATCATGTTGAAGGTGTGTGTGTAGGTTCCATGGGTGTATGAATGATATAGAGGAAAACTCATGGAGGAAAATTGTTGGTCGCATGAATTCTCAACACATGAATGCATTGGTGAATGGGGAAATATTAGAAAACAACTTAATTTCCCCCACATATATTTGCATCCACCATGATTGACACATGGCTCTCTTGGATCTCATTTCTCTCCTCTTTTGTTTCATTCACTCTTTCATGAGACTTAAAATAAAATAATTATCCTCACCATAGTCTTTAGGAAATAATAATATAATCTTCCCTTAGAGTTAAGCCCTCAATATTAGCCCTTTTTCATAGTCTCTTAGCCCCTCCCTTTCCCTTCCTAGTGGAGCTTAGTCCCCCATACTCTTTTATCGTGGTTCTTCTACACACAACGATGTATTTATATTAATGATATGAGTGTTTACGTATACAAAAATAGACTCACTGACCTTAAGCATCTAGGCTCACCGGCCTAATCATCACATAAGCCTCCTAGCTTATAATAACTTGGCTCACCAACCTATAAAAGATGGTTACAATTCAGTTGGGGCTCAGTCTTGGGGTATTACATTCCCATACCCTTATTTATTCACTGTCCTTAGTGCATCTAATTTACATATTACCATCAAGATTTTCAAAAATCTTCAAAAGGATGCAGGTATTCTTCCCGCATTGCATCCTCGTGCTCCCAGGTTGCATCCTAAGGACCATACCAGGTCCATTAGACCTTTACTAACTCTATGGCTCGATTCCAAATCTACTTGATCTTCCGATTGAGTATGCACATTGGATGCACTTAAAAGCGCCTTCTTGCTCCACCTGAATCACATTCCAATCAATTACATGATTAGCATAAGGTATACACTTCTTGATAAATGACACATGGAATACATTATGGATAGACATTGATGCAAGTAATGCAAGCATATAAGCTACAGGCCCAATCCTCTCTAGAATTTCAAACGACCCACAATAACGAGTTGCCAACTTGGAACAATTTCCTAGCTTCAGGGAACTTTTGTTGGCCTTCACTTTCAGGAATACATGATCACCCACTTTAAATTCTCTGTGGGTTCTTCTCTTATCAACATAAATTTTCTTCCTCTCTTGAGCAACCTTTAAATTCTTCTTTATTTTTTACATCTTCTATTCCATTTCCCTAAGCAACTCTAGCCCAACCACTACTTTATCTGTTGGGTTGTCCTAACTTACTGATGTGTTGCAATTTCTGCCATAAAGTGCCTCAAATGGGCTCATCTTCAAAGATGTTTGGTACCCATTGTTGTAAGCAAACTCCACCAAGTGTAGATAATATTCCCATTTTGATGGTTTATCCATCACATACATCCTCAACATATCCTCAATCACTTGATTCACCCTTTATGTTTTCCCATCAAATTGTGGATGATAAGATGTGCTAAAATTCAAATTTGTTCCAAATCCTTTAAATAATCCTTTCCAGAACTTCAAGTAAACTTTGGGTCTCTATCAAACACAATTTTCTTTGGCATACCATTCAATTTATCAATTTCCCTCATATAAATATCAACAACATTAGTTTCTTTGTGAGTAAGCTTCACTAGAATGAAATGGGCAACTTTGGTAAGATTTTCGACTACTACCATTATAAAATCATGTTTCTTTCTTGTTCTGGGAAATTTGGTGATAAATTCCATTGTTACCACTTCCCATTTCCACTCAGGAATGGTTAATGGCTGCAACAACCCAATTGGGTGTCTATGCTCAGCCTTGACCTTTTGACACTCCAAACATTTGGCAATGTACTCAACAATTTATTTCTTCATTCCTGGCCAATAATATTGGCTCTTGACTGCTACAATTGTTTTATGATACCTTGGGTGTCCAACACAAGGTACATTATGCATTTCCCTCAATATTATAATTTTCAATTACTGAGAATTTGGTACATAAATTATTCCTTTATACCTGAGAATTTCATCATTTCCCAGTTTATAATCCTCAATTTTCTACAACAAATTACCTTGTTGTAAATTTTCCAATAATTCCTTGTATTGCAAATATGATTTTGCAGCCTCCAAGATTATGTCTTTCAAATCAGATTGATACATGTTGATGGTTGTAGCATGAAACTCATGCACTCTTCTTTTGAGGCAATCAACCACCTTGTTCTATTTTCCTTTGATATGCTTTATATCAAAGTCATACTCATTGAGAAATTCCAACCATCTGCTATGCCTTCCATTTAGAGTTGGTTGTCCGAATAAATATTTCAGACCATGATGGTTTGTCCTTAATCGAACCTTTTCCCCATGAGATAGTACCTCCGCTTCTTCAAGGCATTCACTATGGCTTCCAACTCCAAGTCATAAGTGGCATAATGCCTTTCATGCTCCTTCAACTTTCTTTATTCATAACATATACCATACCCATTCTGACTAAGGACTCCACCAAGTCCTTCTTTTCATGCATCTATGCATACCATGAAATATTCATTTGGATCAACAATCCTTACAATTGGATCACTGGTTAATAATTTCTTCAAGTGTTGGAATCTCTTTTCAGACTCCAGTGACCACTGAAACTTCACTCCCTTCTTTTGTAACGAAGTGTTTGGGTGAACAATATTTGAAAATTCTGCAATAAATCTTCTGTAGTAGCCAAAAAGGCCCATGAGTGATCTGACTTCTATCACATTCTTAGGTTCTGACCACCCTTTAATGGCCTCAATATTCTTAGGATTTACTGCTATCCCTTCCTCAGATATGATATGCCCAAAATAATGAATTTGGTTCTGGTAAAATGAGCACTTCCTCAATTTGGCATACAACTGATGCTCTCTTAACATTTGTAATACCATCTTCAAGTGTTTCTCATGCTCTTTTTCCGACTTCGAATATATAATAATTTCATGAAAAAATACAATGACAAACTTATGTAAGTACTCTTTGAAAACAACATTCATTAAACACATAAGAACAACTAGTGCATTTGATAACCACATGGCACCACTGTGAACTCATAATGACCATACTTGGTTCTGAAAACAATTTTGTTGATGTCTTCATCTTTAATTCTTACTTGATGATAACCAAACCTGAGATCAATCTTTGAGAATATTTTTACATTCTTCAACTGATCAAAGAGGTCATCGATCCTTGGCAAATGATACTTATTCTTTATAGTTAATTTGTTCAACTACTTGAATTCAATACAAAGTCTCAATGTCCCATCCTTCTTATTCACAAATAAAAATGGGGAACCCCAAGGGGCCACACTTGGGTGTATATACCCCTTCTTCATAATCTCTTCAAGTTGCATTTGCAACTCCTTTAGTTCTGGTGTACTCATCTTGTAAGGAGTCATGGATACTGGAGTTTCTCCAGGCATCAGATTTATAGAGAAATCAATACCTCGTTTAGGGGTAGTCCTGGTATTTCTTTAAATACATCCTCAAATACCTTTAGGACTGAATAATATTCAATTTTTGACACCTTATCCTTACTTTTTTCTTCCATATGGTTTGAAAATAGTTGACAACCTTTCTTGAAACATTTCTTCAACTGCATTGCTGAGATTTCTCTGACAGTTACTACCCTGGGAATTCCCTACACTTTCCTTAGGTTCCCTTCCTCCTTCAGGAAAGTAAATGATTTGTTATGACAGTCTCCTAGAGGCAATATGTTCAAATATTCCTTGGTTCTCAGCCCATTCATGCCCACTGGACATGACTTAACCAACTCATTAACTTTTCTCTTGGCTCCGGTATCCAGCTGCACCAACCAATATTTTCCATTCTTTCTTCTTGGCAAATGTAATTTCTCCACCATATTAGGATATATATAACTATGACTAGCTCATGAATCAATTAAAATTGCAATGGTTTAGTTGTTGATCATACCTTCCACTTCAATCATCTGTCATTGAAACTTTGCTTGCTTGTTGTCCATGGATGCATAGATCCTTGGTACATTTCTTCCCATGTCCTCCATCGTTTCAACTTGTACATTGTGAAAAAACATCACTTTGTCACTTTTGTGAGGACAATCTCTATACATATGATCTCCTTTACAACCCCAACATTGAATATGTGGCTGCCTTGGCCTTTGCCCACTTGTCTCCATTGTTCTGGGCTCTCTATAAGTTGGATTTCCCTAAGGACTATTTCTAAAGAATGATGGATTATTCCCCTTCTTCCTTTGTTCCATATTGAACTTCTTCTTGTAGTCCCAAGATTTTTGGAAAGTTGACTTTCCCTTGTGTTGATCATATAGGAATTTATCTCGCCTTATGGTCTCTTCCAAAGTTTTGGGATCATCATATTGAATCTTATCATTGATGAAAGATGGCAACCCACTCAAATACCTCTGAATCTTAACTGTCTCATCCTTGATGAAGGAGACATACTTTAACAGTTCCAAAAATATTCTTTCATATTCATCAATAGACATACTTCCAAGCTTGAGTTCAAATAAATCTTTCATTTTTCTTGTCATAATATCTCTTAGTCAAGTATTTATTTTCAAAATACTTCTTGAATTCCTTCCAAGAAACATTTTTCTCTTGAATGTGATGCACCTGCACAAGATGATCCCACAACATGGATGCCTTTCCCTTGAGATGATAGATAGAAGTTCTTCCTTCTACATGTGAAGAATAATTATGCAATCAGAAGTACTTTCTCATTCCTAGCAACCATTTCTTGGCATCTTCATCCTTCTTGTGCTCACCATCAAACGTGGGAGGTTTTGTCCTTTTCATTTATCCTCATAGTTCATCCACCCCACACCTCTTCTTATGCTTCCTGACGAGGGATGAAATTGAGCTACTGTGATTTCTCCTATTGGAATGACTTGGTGAGATATGGTGATGTCTTCTAGCACTCCTTGATCTTTCTTTCTCCTCAGGAGACCTATGACTTCTTGATTTTATTTATCCATTCTACTTATCCAATTTATTTTCAATTATGTCCAAGCTCTACATTAACTTCATGTTGAAGTCCTCCTGATTCTCCTTGGCTTTCATAAGCCTTTCATTATCAACCTTGTGACTTTGGAAATCTTTCTACAAATTTCTAATGGTCTCTACCATATTCATGTTTTCATCCTTTACTTCTCCATGTCCATTAGAGTTTGTTCCTTCGATACTGAAATGGACGTCCATTCCTCCGATCTCATATTCCTAGATATAAACACCCTATTCATATTCCATTCCTTTGCACTATGTGTTAATTCTATTCTTACAACTGTTAGATATGAAAAATGTGTAGTCAACAGAAGTTTGTCAGGCTAACTGACTCAACAATTTCATGGAAATATCAACCATTCTGGTTCAATAATACATCAAACTTATTTCTTCTAATATTCCGAGAAATTGATTTCATAGATCAAATTTATGGGTGAACAGTTATGTTCTACTGTCCAAGATATTTCCAATGACTGCTCCCTTTCTCAATTATTAGTTTTGAGCTAAACTTTATGGATATCTGAAAAATTTGTCTTTGAAAACAACAATTCAGCACTAGCCCTCTTTAATTCAGACCAAAGTCTCATATGACCAAGGGCTATGTCCAAGCGCTTAGCTGATATGCAATTATCCATAGCTTCTGGACTTCGAGGCTCTGGAACTTCAGGCTTCGGAGGCTCTTACTACCTCACACCTTATTCCTCCCGAACGTCGAACTGGCAAACTGTTGCTCGGTATATCCTCGGAGCTTCGGAACTTCAGAACTTTGGGCTTTGAAAGTTCCACCTATTCCACATGCCATTCCCTCTAAACACCATAATTGCAATTTCCTAGAGAAGCTCTCTTGATCTTCACACTTTGGAGGTTCTTGCATCAACATACACACATTACCCCGAACACCGAATTTTTGACTTCTCGGGCTGGCACTTTGGCGTTTCATTACTCTGGCATTCCACTACTTTTGGCTTCAGAGGTTTTACCTTAATAATACCATGTTTCCTCCAAACTCCGAACTGGTGAACACCTTGAGAATATCTTAGGGGATTCAGGCTTTGGAGGTTCCTGCAACCACATACCCCAATTTCCCCAAATGTTGAACCTCCGAACTTTCGAAGTATCAATAACAATTACGCACCAGGGGGTGATACATGGCAGAAATAAGGAGTTGAAACATGCCCCTCTATGAAAGTTGACACATGTCAAGTTCTAACTGGCACATAAGGTATTTGAAATAACGAAACGCAATGACACATGGCAAGCATCATGTGTGTCCATGTCACCCATGGTGATGTCAGCCAACCACGTCACTCTTACATTCAAGTACTTCGACACTTTGGGCTTTGAAAGATTTTACACCCACATACTTGATAACTATGGAATGTTGAACTTCCAAACTCTCGATTAGATCTATGTCACTCCAGGTGATGTCATCATGTC
The DNA here is from genome assembly GCA_009831015.1 of Picea engelmannii. Classification (NCBI taxonomy): domain Eukaryota; kingdom Viridiplantae; phylum Streptophyta; class Pinopsida; order Pinales; family Pinaceae; genus Picea; species Picea engelmannii. The sequence goes on from ML780353.1 coordinate 611,140, forward strand.
GCATCCCTCCGGTACTTTAGGACTTCGGAGAATCCTACACCAGAGCACATCAAAACACCCGAACATCGATCTTCCGAATAGGTGTTCCCCAGAGCTTCAGGACTTCAGAGCTATGGGACTTCGGAACTTCAGGCTTCAGAGGTTTTTTTTGTTGAACACCACCCCACCCCTGAACTGCCAGATGCTGAAATTCTGAACACTTGCTAACCAGATTTTCTCGAACTTCGAACTGCAAAACCACTTGGGGGATCCAACGGTCCACCTTTTCCCAAATGATCTATGGTGTATATCTACTCTAGGGCTTTAGAGCTTTGGGTATTTTGCCTCCTTTTTTCAAAATATTAAAATTTTCCAAAGCAATGAAGTTTGAAGGACTTGAAGCAATTAACCACCGCGCTCCTTTCTGAAACATGATGGTTGTAAGGAATGATCCCTCTCTCGAATAGATCTGAAGACCCAAATCTAAACTTTATGGCCCCAAAACCACAATTGTTGTGGTTTCTATCCTCTGTTGGTTTTATTGAACCTCTAAACCTCTCGATCATTAAAACACAACTAAGGTGTTCTGTCAACGCGCTCTTGGTACCAATGAACGTTCTGAAACTCAAATTTTGTCCATTTCAACAACAATTCACTCTGAAAATTTTTCTTCAATTTCCACATACATGGCCCATCCAGGCTCAATGTTTAAAACTGGGGCCCTGATATGAATTTGTAACATCCTCAGCCACCCAGGTTGGGGCATTACACATTAAAAATTTCATGCTCTGATACTATATTGTGACACACCCATCCTTAGACCTGTTGCGCTATGCAACAAAAAAACCCTTTTTGCGGAACTTAATACATTGTAAACATACCCAGCCTACCCACACTGGGTAATGGCACTTAAAAAATTACAATAATTTCATTTGTAAACATATATAGCTTTAAATAGACTAACATAATCTGCTAATACACATATTTATGTGGAAATAATAGTAAGCCTATACATATAACATACACAGGAAATACTCATAAATATAAATACATGTACAAATACACAACATGTAATTGAATACATAACTGATACTTATGTTTTATATAAGACCACCAACAGTGTGAAGAAATTCCACGATCCTCCCATCCTTAGAACACGTTGCTCCTCACTCTTAGCAGTGGGCCACCCCCGAGCTAGGACTAAACTCCACCTAGGTAAAGGTATTCTTGGGCTAGGCTGAGACAACAAGAAGTTGCACAATCAACATGAAGGATTTTTTCCTAGGAGCCAACTCACACTAGAAATCTACATCCTCTCATTCCCCACATGCCTGTCCCTCCCTAGGAAGTGTGCCCCTTCTTTTCTCAATAGTACTTTGGCTACCCCACTTCCCTTCCAGGGCTTCAACAACATGACAGACATTGATTCTCACAGCACTATAGTTGAATTTGGGCTCCCTTGGGATAATAACTTCCCCAGAAAACTCTCTCACTTGGAGAGAGTTTCTCACAGGCCTGATAACTTGCATCTTCAATCCACAAGCTTAACAACACAATTCTTCAATCCAACTCTCTTTTCAACTAGAAACTGACTCATGTAAAGGAAGCAACAAAAAATGGGTATGGAACAAGTAATGTTAGTGGCCACACTTAGTCAAGGAACTTCATTGGAAGCAACAACATTTAGGTAAGGCACAGTATGGGCTCAGTAAATTTATAGGTGCACTATGCTTAATAGAACATGCACGAGATCATGTTGAAGGTGTGCATGCAATTTCCAGGGGTGCATGAACGAAGCATAGGTCAAATCATGGAGGAAAATGACTGGCTTCGTGAATGATCAATGCATGAATTCAATGGTGAATGGGGAAAGATAAAAAAACAACCTATTTTCCCCCACATATATCTACATATTCCATGATTGATACATGGTTCTCATGGATCTCATTTATCTCCATTTTGTTGACGATAAAAATCGCAATGAGGATTTTTCCCGCAAAGTATTGCTAAAAGCCTATTATTATAAGCTAATAATATATATATATATATATATATATATATATATATATATATATATATATATATATATATAATACTAGTAGGTTGGACCCCCTTGTTGATTGGAGGATCAGATATGGTTCTTATTTGATGGTTATGATGCTATTCGACACTTCTTACAGGATTCTACACAATTGATGAAATCTTGGTTTTATTTGCGACATAATGGCAGGTGGATAATGCATGCTATGTGTGGGTTTTGTTACTCAAAATTATAAATTCCATGTCATGATGGATTATGTGAACTATTATTACAATGTTATTGGTGCCATGAGTTATTACATGTTACACCTGCACAAAAACACATGTTAGTCGTGATAAGAAATAAAATAAATATGAGAAAAATCCAAGGAAGGGGAGCTATCCTATACTATACTATGCTATGCTACATTATATGCAAATGAAATTAAAAGGATTATTGTTAGTCCTAGATAACAAAGTTAGCGGCTATACGATGTATTGAGTTATATGAAGTCACATTCAATATGTGTTATGGTTTTGGACATTAGATAGTATGGATAGGGTGTTGCACTTGGCAAGTAATGGATGTTAATTTCGATGCATGGATTAATTGATGGGTCGCTGGAATGTACTAACTAATTGAATGAGTGGGGGATTGAAGAAACGTGAATTTATTGCACGTCACTCTATACCTCTCCCACTAGTCATCACCCTATCTTGGCTATTTTTCAATTGTTGTTTGTTGTGTTTAAGCTCTGATTTTCAGGCAAGGGAAGAACTGCTCGACCAAGCTTGCATTTTTAAAGATTTTTTGTTACAGGTATGTATTTTTGCCATCCATGAAATCGATTTGGTTATGAAATAGATATTGGCTCGGTGATGTATTGGTTTTTTCTTTTCTTGAGACAAGCAACTAAGTAAACTTGTGATATTTCTCTGGAATTGTTGGTTGTGTGTATTCATAGTAAATGAAAAAAATGGATAGTTGAAGTCACGATTTTATTGATGATTCTATGTGGTGGAAGCCATGAAGGTTCTCTGTTGTCTTATGGGTTTTGTTTGAAGGGTTTCAATTGGTCTAGACTTTCTAGTTGTCTCCACATAGTTCTTGTAAACTTACCAGTCGTATTTGGTGTTATGGGGTTGTTGTGGTTGATTTTGAACCACCTTGGGTCATTGCATATCGTTTCACATAGTAGTGGGCTCGTTATGTTGTTGATGTTTGCGTAGGGGTTATGATGTCTATTATGACAAAAGGCTTACTTTAGGGGTTGGATTCTATTTCATGGATCTGATTTTATATCAACATTATTGTTTTTTATTGGGGAAAACCACGAGGGCGTTACACATCAAAATTACTCACTTTGATAGTGTTGCAAGTGTCATCATTACAAAGGTCGCAAGTGTCGCATTTTTCTCACAAGGTCGCAAGTGTCGTATGTTGCTCACAAGTGTCGCAAGTGTCAGGGAAGCATACTACCATGATGCCTATGTCGTGCCTATAACGACATGAGAAGGACACTTGAAACACCTCAAACATTTGATTTGGAAGAGGAGAAATGAGTCAGCAGGCTTGCAAACCTTTTGCCATCTGAAAGCACCTCAAAAAATGAGTTTTTGGAGGGGAGCGCTCCCCCTTATACTATCTCGGAGCGTCGGTGCTCCCCCTTACACTGTCAGGGAGCGTTATAAAGCTCCTTTGGCCCTTTTGAGGGACTGCTATAGATTTTGAGAGCGTTGGTGCCCCCCTAAATCCTACAAGGGAGCGCTACAGCGCTCTGATGGTCCTTTTGAGGGAGAGCTACCTATTCTGGGCAGTTTTTAAGTTGTTGAGATGAATGGGGGAAGGATCCTTTCATTCTTGGAAGGTAGTTGAATTCGAATCCCTAGTCCAACCATGATCTTAGGGAAGATCCTCAACTAAAGGAGGCAAATCCTCAACTTCCCCAAGGATATCTTAAGTTGTTGAGCCTCTCCAAGGCTATATAAGAAATCTTTCTAATGGTGAAAGGGGAATGGAAATGGAGAATTACACCAAACTTATGATCTCATAAGTGGTGTTGGAACAGAGCTGATGGGGGAAGAATTGCTAGCATGAAACCTATGATCTTATAGGAAACACACAGTCAGTCAAAGGAGAGTGATCAATGAAGCTGTTATTATCTAGGTTGTGGATCTTTCGATCAAGGGTTAGACGAAGGGGACTTGACGAAGCTGTCACATTCACATCTACGATTGTAAGTATTGTTGTCGTTATTCTCATTAATATGACATGCTTGGCCTGTTTCTTTCTAGTTTGTGTCTAATGTTACATGAACTTATCATTGATAGTGTTATAACCTTAAATTGCACCTCACATGCTTACCAGACATCAGGCCAACTCATATCCCTTCCTTGCCAAAGCCATGCTGAAAAAACTCTTGAAAATCCTCTTAAAACAAGTGGCACGCGCCCTAACCCACTACTGCACGCGTTGGAACGCTGGCAGGCCTCTTACAGCATGAGTTTGAACGCTGGCAGGCCTACTACAGCCCGCGTTTACCTAACGAAGCACAAAAATAGGAAAGTTGTTGACGGGACAAAAAGTTATGGGTCAATTAACTGAAACTCCTAGCCATGCATGGCCGAGAGTTCGTCCAAAACCCTAGCTCCTTCTAGCCTATAAAAGAAGGGGTAGGGGTACTATTTGGAAGAGGAAAAAGATAGCAAAGAAACTCTGCCCAATTGTTGAATCCATTTTTCCCAACCCTTTAGCCTTTCCTCAAGCTTAAGGAGAATTAAAGCAAAGCAGTTGGAGGACAAAGAAGAGGAGGAGCCCAGAATCAGGATCAAGGAACAGTGGCCGGTCTCAACATTGATTGTAAGTTGATTCATCTTGAAAATAATAAAGAATACTTTTCCCATCCCAATGCATGAGTTTTATATGTTTTATTCGATTTATGCTTAATCTCTAACCCTCAAGTAGAAAAATAGCATGCATGCGTAGTGTTTTGTCTTGATTGCAGTATTGTCTTTGGAAGGAGCAGCGCAAGAAAATGGATGAAGCGCAACAGAGGATCTACACCAAACATCAGTAAAAAGGTTAGTAGGTCTTTTCCATGCTTGTATGTGAAAAAGGGGTTTGAGTTTTGGGGTGATAGGTTGAAAGTGATTTCTTTAGGGTCATGATCTGCATGCAAGCCTAACCCTATCTTGCTAGTCCGTAGGGTATTATTTCCCAACAACAGAATTGGCGACTCCACTGGGGATAGATACTCTTAGGGTTTCCGGATTTGGTGGAGGTTTTTGGGTAGTTTAAAGGATCATATTCTCTATTTCTTTGTTTGTCTGTTTTCTGTTAGGTCAGAGCTAGCAGGGAACTTGGTTCTTTATACCAGTTTTTCCTTGACTGTGATTGACATTTATTATCGGGACACATAGAGGTACACGCGGCCTGCAGAACGCCTGCACGCGTGTAACCCATGCCCTAACCTTCTACAACCTGCGTTTGAACGCATGCTGTAGTGGTTTCAGTAGCGTGTAGGGATCAGAGAGATTAAGAGGAAATCTCCTCTTCCCTGTCAGAATTTTGCATTCTCAGGGGGCTTTCTGGATCCTGTCTGGGTCTTGCTAGTTTACAGTCTTGTCTCAGTCTGTTTTGTTGCGTTTGTTATTTTTGCAATTATTTTTCTTTTCTGTTAAGAAGAAGCATCCAAGCCATTAAGAGACCTTGGTTGTCAATACCAGAGGCCTTTTCAGGTCTGGGCTGCCTGTGTTTTGTTTGGTCTTAGAATTTATACAGACCGACGGCCTCTACAAGTTCTTCCTGTGGGTGCACTGTTATAACTCAGCACGCGTTTGCACACGTGTTGTTTCAGTGACAGTCGCGGGCTTGGCTGGTTGCTTTTCAGCCTGGGTGGGGTAGTCATCCCCTCCTGTGGTGAGAAGTGTGCCTCTCAGGGGTTCGAGTCTAGGGTTGCACAGTCAGTAGGTTAGGGCCTCTCATCCTTAGCCTGGTTTTTTCTTAGCTGATTTTGATTAAAAAGAAAAAGTAAAAAGAAAGATTTTGTTTTATGGTTTTTGGACAAGCGTAAGAGTCGGTGCTTTCTTGATTGCCACTGTGCATCTTTGCTCTGGTTCTTTGCGATCTGCGCTTTAAGCCAGAATTTTAGTTTGTTTTCTTGGTTTTGTGCTTGTCGGCATTTTCCCTTTGTTGCTTCATTTAGCACTTAAATAAATAAAAAAATTATCTCTTGTTCATTTGCTTCTTTATTTGAAGATTGTGTCGCTGCATCAATAGCTAGGAAGAAGTCTTTTTTCGTAAGTTTTTTCAGAGCATTTAGGAGCATAAGTAGCTCGCAAATTGAGCGAAATTCCTTTATGTTTGCTGCATGAAATCTTAGAAAAGTTGAAAAGAAAAGAAGTCTTTCTTAGTGAAAATTTGCTGGTTTTTGCATTTTTTGTAAAAGTTTTTGTTTTCAAGCATTTCTTATTCATTTTGCTTTGAGTCTTTACACACCATCAGTTTCACTTTCATACCTTGTGACGTAAAAAATCCCATTAAAAGCAACGCTAATTTAAAATCTATTAGACTCTTTTGTTTGTAGGGTTCATACACTAGCTCAGGACTAGGGCCTTGGAATAGGTTGGAGAGTAAATTCTCCAAGGCCACTCAAACCAAACATTGGAGTCTGTCATAGGGAGTGTAGAAGTCCAGTTACGTGAAAGTTATCCGGGACCCCCCTCTAACATAGGGGCTAAACACGAGGTCGCGTAAGGAAAGGTAGCGGAGATAACCCCTCCAAAGCCGGACCGAGCGTAGTGGAGAAAACATATCGAGGATTTGTTGAGGGATTCCGTCGTTTGCATTTGCCATGGGGCTTCGTGGGTCTTGAATCCGTTCGAGGTCCTCAGTTGTCTTCTGGACCATTTTCTCTCGATACCCTTGACAGGTTTCGGGCTTGATACCCTGCTCATTGTGGTCTACCCGACTATCGACTGTACCTGCCTGGTGACTGTTCGCGTGCTGGCAAACTAGTTGCCAATCTTTTCTAGGGATATACACAGGTGACTGCGGGGGTATACCGTAGTACCTAGGACAGACATCGATCCACGTTTGCAGAGTATACCCGGAGGGTGATTCTGTTTTCGAGTTGCACTTGCACCGGTAAGTTTCTCTAGTGTTGGTTGTTGTAACTATTCTTCCAACTAGTTTAGTGTTTGCTTGATTTATCTCTTAGGGGCTTCTTTTTTAGTGTGTGTTACTGTTTGATCGTGTAGAATACTTTAGCGTGTCATGGATATTCTCACATAGTGGAGGATTCAGAGCTCCGCTGGTCACGAAGGCTTCTGGGCCTGCAGCCGGTTATACTGGAGCCACCCCCGCCACTATTGAGGTGGATGTTAGACCAACAAGGGTCTTTCGAGGCAACCGGGTTACAAACCATTGAGCCCGAAAAACTCCCAGAGGAATCAACTGCCAATCTTGGTTTGGTTGAAACCCCAACCACTGATACTTGGCCGCAAGTTATTGTGCCAATTCAATTTTACAAAAGCCTGTCGGTGCCTCACACAGCTATGGAAACAAACGCTGTTACTTCCTCTGGGAATTCTTCCATTCCCATCACCGTTGCTACCACAGGAGAAGCATATCCTAACCTATCGTCGTCGGTCCAAGCCACTACGGTCTCGACCGCAACTACGTCGCACAGTGGCCTGTCCCCATCTATTGTGGCAACCACACCTCCCTTCACACCTAGTGCGACAGGCCCTCTGTTCTCATACGGTATGCCTAGTTCGGGCACCAGTCCTGCACTCACTTACTCCACTTTACAGACTTTGGGTCTGGGGGCAGGGAGCTCTAATGCTCCTCTGCAAGGTCAACTTGGGGGCATTCCTGTCCCTTTCAATGCTTTTCCTTACGCTGGAGGTCATATCTCTCCTTCGTCCCCTTCGCTTGGTGGTATGCATCAGCAGTCCGCCGGGCAGCCTACATACACAAGTTCATTTGGAGCCGGGAGTCAAGGAACACCTGCGCAAACTCAGTCGATAGGTTCGTCACCATTTGTTTAGAACGAGATGTTTGGTAATAACACTTTCACATCCACTGCTTTCCCATCTGGGGGTACACCCATTTTTGGACAGTCTACTCTGGCACAGGGTACTATTCCTGCGTTGGGGGCACATATACTAGGACCTTGGAACTCAGGACAAGGATCCATTCCTTCCTCTGGAATGTCGTTCTGGGGAAATTCTTTCCACAGTCAATGGAACCTCGGACATACTTCTATGCCTCTCCCATCAGGATCGGCATGGAGTAATCCTTCCCAAAGTCTGTCAAACATGATGAATTCCCAACATCCTATGTCCTTCATGGGGAATCAACCAATGATGTCTCCACAGATGAAAAATCCTTACGTTGGTCAGGGCCATGGTTTCTACCAGAATCCGGGCCAGCAGCCAAACTTTTCCTGGCAACCTGGTGCCAGTCAAACTCCAAGACCCTTTTTCCCAGGCTATCAGCAGCAACCCAAACTACCATTCCTGGAGACGTTACATTTGCCCGATTTGACATGGTTGTTAAATGATCCTATTTTTCATGATCCACGTTGGCCTCCTATGCCAACGAAGTTGCCTTCGGACATTCCAAAGTTCGAGGCCAAGCCTAACGAAGATCCAGGTGATCACATGACTACTTTCCACCTTTGGTGTTCATCTAACTCATTGAAAGATGACTCTGTCCAGTTGCAATTGTTTCAATGCACTCTTATCAGGAGTGCCGCGAAATGGTACATCGAGCTTGATCGCTCAAGATATTCATCTTTTGGTGAACTGGCGATGACCTTCCTTAACCATTTCCAGTTACCAGTGAGATATGACGCGAGCATGGAGCTGCTTTCCAATTTTGAACAGACGACAACGGACCATATCTCTGACCATATCCGAGAGTGGCGACGCCGAAAGAGTCTAATCAAAGTACCAGTTCCACCAGCATTTCTGCTTGAGTGGTTCCTTAAGTCTTTAGTCCCTCAATTATCCAAAGACGTCGCAACTTCAGGAGTTTTCTCCAAAGAAGATGCCATCATGAGGGCTCAACAGTTTGAGCTTATCTATTCTCAGTCTGGTTTATTGTACAACAGCCTACCGGATGCGCCATGGTCAATACTAGATAAAACTAGACAGAGAGCCAGATCACATGCCGACGATATAGTTGGTTCGGCACAAACCAAGCCCACTAAGCAATTGACAAAACAATTGCAACAGTTATCTATACGACACTCAGTGGCCAGCCAGACTACTTCTTTGGCTACTCCTCCTACCCAAACGTCGGAAGTACACTCCGTGCAGACGACTAATCCAAAGGCCCCCCAGCAACCTGAAGGGAAGAAAAAACAACGCAAAAAGGGTAAGGGGTATAAAAAACCCACTGATAATGATGGCGAGGGCACTACGGAAAAATGGAAGGCCAGGTATCCGTGCAACTTGTGTGTGGAAGACCACCCGACCCATCTGTGTCCTCGACTTGCAGAGGCCAAAAAGTTTGTCACACGGCAACAACAAGCCATGTTGACTAATCCCTTTCAATATGGGCAAAATTTAACTCAAGCCTCTACAAGTGCCGAAGGGGTAAGCCAGGAAACCTGCCCTCCTCCAAATAATTCCTCTTCCACGAACGTATATATGGTTAGGGGTGATGCCTTACTAATGACTAGAGCACACGACTATAGTAAACCAAGCGCCTCTGAAAAGGGTAAAGAAGATGAGATCCCATCTCTTCCTCTATAGATTGAGAAGACGTTTGGAGAAACGATGACACGCATTCCAAAGGGTGCATTTAAGAAATCTTCTCACAACCCAAACGCAAGGGCCGCCCAAAATTACTCTGTGGTGGAGGATTTATCCCAAACCCCTTGTGCTATGTCCACTTTGGAGGTCCTCCAAAGTTGCCCTGCTCAGAGGAAAGCCTTGTTGACTGCTTTAGGCTCTACCGAGACTTGTAACCTGGGTACCATCATGTTAGATACCACTGACTTGAAACCTCGTCTGCCTTACCACATCGCATTTCAGATAGTAGTGGCTCATCCCACGAAAAGTTTTACACGGAATATCTTCCGCACAGTGGTAGATGAGGGCACTTTGACTTGCATTATGTCGTTAGCATGCTGGAAAGCCATTGGTCAGCCCGAGTTATCTCCATCACCTACTCTCCTCACTGTGCTCGACGGTCATTCTTTCCAACCACATGGCATCATTCCTTCTTTCCCTGTGCAGTTGGGGGGAAAGACCGTGTGCGTCGAAGTAGAGGTAGTCGATGCCCCCCTCGACTACAATCTCTTGTTAGGTCATATTTGGACTTATGCTATGCAAGTTGTGGTCGCTACATTTTTCTGAGTCTTATTGTTTCAACATGAAGGCCGGATAGTGACCATCGATCAATTGTCCTTCTCTAGACCTGACCCATCTTTGGGGGCATCCACGGTTCCCATGATTGATAATCCTCAAGCCGGTGTCGTTAACGTAGGAGTTGGTTTATGCCCATCTTTGATGGGTACTTTCGATTACCCACATCCTCATAGCGATGTCAAGTTTATATCGACTCACCACAAGGCTGAGATTTTTCACGTCTCGTCGTTCTGCACGACTTAATTTCAGGATCCGTGGATTCTTCCTTCCCCATCAGCCACGATGGATGAGACAGGGCATGCTGGCATGTCCATGCCCTTGTTGGACGCTGAAGTAGCATACTCTTTAGTCTAGCAAGATTCAGCTAACCCTGATATGACTCCCACACAAGAGTTGGATCCACTTCCAGAGCCTATTTGGGCTCAGGGTTCTCTTGCTACCATCAATTCGTTAGACTTAGTCTTGCCCTCTGACGAAGTAGTAATCGAAGCAATGAATAGTCCAGACAAACCTTGGGAAGATCTTCATCACAGATCATATTTCCTCCCAAAGTTAAGCCGAATCAAAGCAGGAGAATTCACCATGACTATGACTGGAGATAGGTCTTGTCATACTAATCCCTTAGCTACACACAAGATCTATACTGAAGGTAATATGGAAACCATTTCTGAACCGATATCTATCAATATCTCCAGAACCCCCAGCATCATAGACAATGTTTTCGTCGGAGCATACAGCTCCCCCGAGGAGATGCCAGTCATTGACCCACAAAGTGTCGATCATGAGCTAACTTTGTTGTTTTTCAAGCACGCTTTGAGATCCGAAAGCAACATCCGGCGAGACTGCATTTATGCTTTTCAATATCGTCCGGATTAACTGAGAAAAGTAACCATCATGGAGTCTTCTTTAAGCCCTTGTCAGACTCCTTAAAGATGAAAAGATTGTCGAGTGACCTTGTTTCTTTACACTCGTTAAATTGGTCCAGAAGAACGTTCCTTAAACGGGTCTCCTTTTAAGCCCTTTTCCAACCCTTTAAAAATGAAAATATTGTTGAGTGATCTTGTGACCTTTCACGCTCGTTAAACTGAAATTTGAAGTCACGTATGTTCGGCGGTAGTTTACCCCTTTTTTGGTCCAGACAATCAACTGTACGAACAAAGGAACACTCTATTGAATTCCCATTCTTTAGAAGAGTATCCTCAGGTATAATTTTATTCCTTTTTCGGGCCTGAGGGACTAAATTTACGAAAAAGAAACCACCCCGGAGTCCATAGTTAAGCTCTTTTCAGACTCCCTAAAATTGAAAAGATCGCCGAGTGACCTTATTCTTTCACACTCGTTAAAATGGTCCAGAAGAAAATTCTTGACGGAGTCCATAGTTAATCTTTTTTCAGACTCTTTAAAAGTGAAAAAATAGTCGAGTGATCTTGTCCTTTTCACACTCGTTAAAATGGTTTTGAATTGACGTCTAATCGGTGCTAGTTTACCCCTTTTTCGAACCGACTAGACAATTGTCAAAAAAGGTACCCCAATGGAGTTTCCTTTTATGATTTTTTCAAACTCTCTAAATATGAAAAACCACCGACCTTCCCTTCTTTGGGCTCATTAAACTTACATCGAAGGACGTTACCATTGTGTGTTCTATCAACCGCATTTGCATCCTTTACCCTTCAGCCTAGTAACAGGTTGCCTTTGCATCTTAACACCTTTGGCCACTGGAGGATTTTTCCCAAGTATCATTTCCTTAGAACATTAGTTTTGTCCTTGTGCCTTGAACTTGTATGTTTGTTGTACTCGTTCCTCCATTGTAACGTAATATTCCTTTATTCTTTTTTCCAAATCATCAAAAAGAACAAAAAAATCAAATATACCCCAAAAAGAGGATGGGAAAAGTATTTTCTTTATTGGCAGCATCATGAGTCTCCCTTGGATAAAGCACATCTGTCCATTTGATTCATCAGAATTTGGGATGTAGTACGACCATAGGAAGCTTTGCTCGCTATATTGAGTTGTGTCCTCCACCGTTTGGTTACTCTTCCAAACATATGGAGCATTTGTGTTGCCTCCTGCTTCGTAGACTTATGATTAACAGATATGTTTCCTGAGTCTTATCACTTGTCGTGCAATTGTCCAAGGGAAGTTTGTCACCAAGACTGAGTTGGCCCCTCTGCAATATTTCTCTTGTTCGCATACCTGGCCATCCTGAACATCCAATCAAGTATTTGTTCAAAATCACTGAAGCCTTCAGTCTGATCATCAAGATTATCAAGTCCATAACCAACGAGCCGTCGAAGACCTCTGGGTAGTGCAGTCGTACACTCATATTACACTCATACCCAAGTTTTAGAATATTTTGAAGTTGTTGCTCGAGCTCTGAAGTACAGCCATCAGGCTGAATCAGCTTCTGGGAGATGGATACTCTCTATGTATATCTTTCTGATTTCGAGATGTAGCTCCACTGTGTATTGTTCGTGGCTACTCTTCATAGTTGTTGGACATGGATCTATAGTGTATTTGATTGGTAGCCATGGTTCTATTTTATCCCGAGCATGGGTATGCCCGCCTCGGTGAGACATTTGATATTTTTTGTAGACGGAACCTCCTGATTCCTGATTCCTGGGCTCACTCATTCAACATATCAGTATAGATTGGTGAAGAATTGGTAATGTCTTTCGACCATCAGATGCTCTTCTGACCTCACACATTAGGGGGCATCTGTTATAACCCTAAATTGCACCTCACATGCTTACCAGACATCAGGCCAACTCATATCCCTTCCTTGCCAAAGCCAAGTTGAACAAACTCTTGAAAATCCTCTTAAAACAAGTGGCACGCGCCCTAACCCACTACTGCACGCGTTGGAACGCTGGCAGGCCTCTTACAGCATGAGTTTGAACGCTGGCAGGCCTACTACAGCCCGCGTTTACCTAACAAAGCACAAAAACAGGAAAGTTGTCGACGGGACAAAAAGCTATGGGTCAGTTAACTGAAACTCCTAGCGATGCATGGCTGAGAGTTCGTCCAAAACCCTAGATCCTTCTAGCCTATAAAAGAAGGGGTAGGGGTACTATTTGGAAGAGGAAAAAGATAGCAAAGAAACTCTGCCCAATTGCCGAATCCATTTGTCCCAACCCTTTAGCCTTTCCTCAAGATTAAGGAGAATTAAAGCAAAGCAGTTGGAGGACAAAGAAGAGGAGGGGCCCAGGATCAGGATCAAGGAACAGTGGTCGGTCTCAACATTGATTGTAAGTTGATTCATCTTGAAAATAATAAAGAATACTTTTCCCGTCCCAATGCATGAGTTTTATATGTTTTATTCAATTTATGCTTAATCTCTAACCCTCAAGTAGAAAAATAGCATGCATGCGTAGTGTTTTGTCTTGATTGCAGGATTGTCTTTGGAAGGAGCAGCGCAAGCAAATGGACGAAGAACAACGGAGGATCTACACAAAACATCAGTAAAAAGGTTAGTAAGTCTTTTCCATGCTTGTATGTGAAAAAGGGGTTTGAGTTTTGGGGTGATAGGTTGAAAGTGATTTCTTTAGGGTCATGATCTGCATACAAGCCTAACCCTAGCTTGCTAGTCCGTAGGGTATTATTTCCCAACAACAGATAGATAGATTTGTTTTCAAGCTAATATCAATAGAGTAGGAAGTGGTCGTATCTTGTTTGTCTATAGGACTCAGTGAGGAGCAAAGGATCAGAGCACAACTCAGAGCATGCAGGGACAAACGTCGATAAAGAGGTACTTCTGTTCTCCTTCCTTCTCATGTGTTGGTTTGTATAGATTTGAAAGGAAGTCAGTGTCCACGTTAAGAATTTTTTGTCTTACAGTTAAGGTCAAGCTCTTTGAGGTAATCCACCTGTCTGCAGGGAGATTTTCCTACAACAGAAACTGGTGACTCCACTGGGGAGATAGCCTCAAATCGAAACTTCTTGTTTTGATTTCTCCTCATTGACATAGTTCTACCCCTTGATTGTTTCATACCTGGTCCACTCCTCTTTTGATTGGTTTCATGAACTGATTGGCTTCCTACCCCATCATACTCAGCCTAATTGTCGAGATTGAATTGCAATTTTTGGAATTTTTGACATTTTGGGGAGTTTTTGAACCTGGCGCCCCTGTCCTTGTGTTAACAGAGCGCCATCACTCCCTAATAGCCTTGCAAAGAGCACTGTAATGATCCTTGCCTTTGGAAACAAAGCGCCAGCCCTCCTTTGGCCAATAAACCTTCCAGAATTGTTTTTTTTCAGGGTTTTTCCTCTGCGTCTCTCTTGTTGGGTAACCTTGTGAGTCAATCCTTCTTCTTTCCAGCTTTGACATCTGTCTTTTGCTTGAAGAACAAATGTCTTGCTGTTTGGATTGTGTTGAATTTATCATTATTCATATGCAAACAATAAAAAGCATCTTCATGATTGATTGTGCATGTTAGAAGGCATCTCAAAAGTTTTAGCATCACATCAGGATTTGATTAAAGAAAACTTGTTTGAGGACACTCCTTATTAGTGCTTGTTAGTGAAAATAACTCTCTCTCTCTCCCTTAGATAGATGTTCATCGAAAATAAATGAATTCTTATCATTTTTGATGCATTTTTGGGACTGAGTCATAATTCCATTCGCTTCACTTCCATGCACCCCTTTTCGAGTAAAGAACAACTATAAAAATCAACGCTAATTAAAAATTATTTAGAACTTTTTATTTTCTAGGATCCTCCACCAACAGTAGACTAGGCTTAGTACTTTGGATTAGGCTGTGAGCATAACTCTCCAAAGTTTCCAAAACAAACAGTAGCATTTTGAGTTAGGGAGAGTCAAATCCAATCATCGTATAAGTCTGCCTGGGATCCCCCTCTCACACAGGGGTTACGCACGAGGTCACATTCGGGTGAGCTACGGGGACTAACCCTCCGTGGTTTAACTGATTGTGGTGGTCAGATCGTATTATGGGGATCGCTTCAAGGTAAATCCACAATTACTGCGTGGACGCCTTTTAGTTGATTTCGGGCTCGATACCCTGCCTGTACGTTCAGATCAGACTGTCGACTGTTCCCGCCCAGGGGCTAACTGCGAATTGGTAACCTTAGTGGCCATAATATTTAGGGTCTTACACAAGGTGACGGTGACAGGAAGTCTCACTGTACCTAGAGAAGACATTGGTCAAACTCACTCGGTCTCCTTGGAGGGTAAATCCACAATTGTTGCATGGAAGCTTACACCAAGGCGTAAATCCGTTAAGCAGGTCACCATTGTAACTGTTCCACCCTATCCCTACCACTTCTGGACTAGATCACACGACATTGGATTTCATCACCAACTAGTATGGTCATCAAAAGAAGGTCTTGTTTGCTTGGTTGTGATTCTTAGATTTCTATTAGCGTATGCTGTTTCTTTTCGGTAGTTGGCCATAGATCTCTTTCGCCGAATCTTTTTCACCAACATCAACCCTCCACGCCGTTCGCGGAGGCTACAGGGACTTCCTCCAGAAAATATGGAAGGAAGCACCCATTTACCCCCTCATTCTATGGAGCAATCTCCTCAACAGAGCGAGGTTCAAAACACTACAACTTCCCAGGAAGAAGTTCCCACTCCTTTGGATAATTTTCGGATTGTTTCAGAATCTCCGGAAGCTTACCGCATTCTGGAGGGATATGAACGACGTATCCTCCAACTAAATTCTGCTGGTGACTTTGTCATCGTCAATTCTTCTGAAATTACGAATGGGTCTCATCAAAACCCTTTAGTCTATGACCCCTTTTGGACCACAAACATTATTCGAAGTCCACCACGCTTGGTGTGAGATCTTTATGGAACAGGGGAAGGTGTCGATGCACCCATCTCCTACACCGTACCCCTAAACCATTTTACCGGTACCACCAATTTTACAGCCACACCAACCGTTGGTATGAACATACCATCTGTTGGTCCAAGGCCTACTCTTCCCCTCCAAACGGCCCATTCTACAATGGTCCCTCACATTCTGACTATTCCTGCCGGTAATGCGGTGGTCAACCAAGCTATGATTGGCACACCTATAACACCAAGACCTACACTTCCTTTTGGGTTCAGGGCACTGAATGCTTCCACTGCCACTACTACCCAAACCACTACTACTCAAGTTATGCCAGGAAGTTCCATACCTATCCAACAACCCAGAGGGACCGGTCTTGGTGGTCCTAATCTGCTCGACGGTACCGGTCAATCATTTACATCTGGCTCTCAAATTATGGGAACTCTACCTCAAGTCGGGGGGACCCTCCCATCGGAAGACAAATTCCATTCGGGGGGCAGCCTCAATCCGGAGTCTACCATCAACCACACGAAAAAAATGTGTCTACCGCACCTAATCCCTGGAACGTCCTTTTTCAAGGAACCCCGCAGTTCTCGGCAGGACACAATTCTCACACTCCGCAACAAACTCCTTATGGAAAAGTGCCAAACCCAATCTATAACCCTCAAAACCCATCCAGTTATCCTCCACTCACACATGCTTCTCAAAACACCTTAAATCCTATGTACCTTGGTTAAAACCAACCTCACACAAGAAGGCCCACTAGTTACAATTATCCACATAACCCAGTGATTGGCCCCACTGGTGTCCCCATGCCACACCATCATTACCCACAAATTAACCGACAACTACCTTTTCTAGCTACCCTGGACCTTCTAGACTTGTCTCGCTTAATGAATGATCCTATTTATCATTCTCTGGTTTGGCCAGCTATTCCAGCTAAACTTCCTTCTAATATCCCAAAATTCGACGGAAAGTCTGGAGAAGACCCAAACAACCACGTAATGACTTTAAATTTGTGGTGCTCATCCAAATCCCTCATGGACGATTCTATTTGTTTGCGTCTTTTCCAATGAACACTTACGAGTTCCGCAGCGAAATGGTATATTGAATTACCACATGCATCTTTTCACGATTTCAACTCCCTCGCCATGTCCTTCCTCACACACTTCCAATTGCCCATTCGATACGAGACAGGTACTGAACTATTAACCTCCCTTTTTCAGACAACTTCCATACATATCTCCGATCATATTCATGAATGGAGATGATGACGAAGGCTAATCAAAGCGGTTATTCCTGACCAATTGTTAGCGGAATGGTTCACTAAATCATTGTTACCCCAAATCGCTCGTGATGTTTCCATGGGTGGTGTGGTCACCGAGGAAGAAGCCATTGCTCGAGATCAGTATTTAGTCTTAGTCTATTCACAATCCGATACTTTGTATGAGTTGATACCGAATGCTACCCGTGCCACTAATGATCCATCCAAACCATCGTCTGCTTCCCATGCGGATGGAGTTATTGGCTCCGTCAAAACCCAATCTGCTACCCAGTCGACTGGAACAATTCAGCGACCCGCTTAGACGGATGCTCCTAGCTCAACTGCACCCTCTTCCACCCCCCCTCAAACTCAGGTCACTGAGGTGAATGCGGTCCAATCAACCCCTTCACAACAACTTGGGGGAAAGAAGAAAGCAAGAAACAAACCAAAGAAAAACAATAACAATGAGCAACCCAAAACTCAACCACAAACCCCTGCTGCCAGAAAACAACCACAACGAAAACCAAAATTCCCATGTCTCATTTGTGGTGATGATCACTACACCCGAGACTGTACACATCGCGATGAAGTAGCCAAACTTTTCAAGGGAAATTCACAACCCGCTGTGCTTACTCAGCCTTTTCCACAACAAAAATCTTTGGTTGCCCAAACCCCCACGTCGGGGAGCAGTTCCAACCAACCCCATGATGAGGCCTCGACAAGTGCCCACATTTACATGTTTAACGGGGTTAATCTAACCACTCACTCTGCGACATATGACATGCTAGTTAAAGTTGATAAGATGAAGATTGCTAACGGTTCTCCGTCGGACCCATTGCCATCCTCTATTAATCCTCTGTATGTTAGCCCTCCATCCAGGCCACTCCATATTGAGAAACCTTCTTTTGACTCCATCTTATGCCCTCCTAAGAGCACCATCCGGAAATCTACTTTCAATCCTAATTCACGGGCTGCCCAAAATTACAACATTGTAGAAGATTTGGCCTAAGCACCGTGCGCTATGTCCGCCTTGGAAGTTCTACAACACTGTCCCAGCCAACGTAGAATGCTCTTAGCCACTATGAACGCTTTTGATCCTGAGTCATCAAACAACCTCACGTTTAATCTGGATGATCATGAACCGCGACTCTCCCACCAACTAGCCTTCCAAATCAATGTTGTTGTGCACAATCAACAAATCCACCGAACTATCCTAGATGAGGGAGCCTCTACTTGTGTCATGTCCTTAGCTTGCTGGAAAGGTTTAAAATCACCTACCCTTAACAAATCCGCTATGATGTTATGCGCCTTCGATGGATGAGGTTTTCATCCTCACAGATTATAACAATCCTTAACCGTTCAGTTGGGCGGAAAAACTGTTATCGTTGACGTCGAGGTGGTCGATGCTCCCCTCGACTACAACCTATTACTCGGAATAAGTTGGTTCTACGCTATGACTGCCATCGCCTCGTCAGTGTTTCGATGTGTACAATTCCCCCATCAAGGCAAAATTGTCACCATCGATCAGCTTGATTTCTGTACACCCGATGCTTGCATCCCTTCCACCAACAACATTCCTTTTCTAGGAGACCATCCAGTTACGTATGAAAGCGTTGGTGTTGGCTTATTGAAATATTCTAGCCTTATGGGTACTTTCCCTACACCACTTCCACCTACCGCACATCATATTTTCGTCGTCAATATGATCTCAACTATGCCTTATCAATCCTTGGAATCATCTGACCCTTGGATTGTACCTAGTCCTTTGGAATTCGATGTGCTCAGTGACACTATGCCACTTAGCCCAGTCGAGGCCGCATACGTAGCTATTCAATATGCCTCTCCCTCTCCCAACAAGTCACATTCGTTGGCACCCAATGCTTACTCAATGCCCTCATGGTTGGATTCCCTATCATCTATCGTCGATTACATTTCCCACATTTTTCTTTCTAACGAATCGATTATGGAAATGCTCAGCATTGACGACCTACCTTGGGATGACAACCATCATCAATCCTCTTTTCTTCCATCGTTGGAAGAAATTCACCAAGACATACACTCTGTCTTCCCTCCTGATGTTGCCTATGCTCCACAATCTCCCATCCTCACACAAGATACTCTCTCTGAGGGGAACATGGGTAACATCTATACTACGATCGTTATTGACATCTCAATCAAAGAAGGTGTCGTGGAAAACATTCACCTTGGTGCTAATTGCACACCCGACGAAGTGGTGTCTTACACTGCTTTGTTTAAGGAATTCTGCGATGTCTTCGCATGGAGCTATGAGGAAATGGCAGGGATTGACCCTTCAATCGTCATACATGAAATCAAAACTTACCCTGACATGAAACCCGTTCGAAAAAAACTTCACCCTGTTCATCCTAAGAAAATCACAGCTATAAAGGCAGAAGTTGAAAAACTTCTCAAATCTGGCTTTATCTACCCCATCCCTTTAACCGAATGGGTCTCCAACCTTGTTCCAGTTGCCAAAAAACAAGGGACCATCCATGTTTGTGTTGACTATCGAGATCTCAACAAATCTTGTCCTAAGGACAACTACCCTATGCCCTTCATCGACCAAATCATCGATAATTGCGCAGGGAGTGTAATCTTCTCTTTCATGGATGGATTTTCTGGGTATAACCAGATTGAAATCTTACCTGCCGATCAACATAAGACATCCTTTATCTGCCCATGGGGAACTTTTGCCTACCGAAATCTACCTTTTGGCCTTAAAAATTATGGTGTTACTTTCCAGCGGTCCATGTCGTACGCTTTCCACGACATCAAGCATATCGTGGAGCCTTACCTCGACGATTTACCCGCCCATTCATCCAATCGATCCGATCACATTGATCACTTACGAGAGATTTTTCTTCGATGAAGGTTCTATCGTATTCGCTTGAACCCAGACAAGTGCATTTTCTTTGTTGAATCTGGTCGACTCCTCGGTTTCATTGTCTCCAAAGATGGGATCAGGGTGGATCCCTTATAGATTAAGGCCATCCTAGCCTTACCCCCACCTACCAACTTAACGCAACTCCAAAGTTTGCAAGGCAAAGAAAACTTTCTTCGTCGTTTCATCTGCAACTATGTTGAGATCACTAAAGGATTTATGCGGTTACTGCAGAAAAACATCCCTTTCATCTGGGATGACACTGCCCAATGGTCATTCGATGCTCTCAAGCATGCCTTGACCCACGCTCACTTGTTACACCCTCCAGAGTATACAAAGGATTATATCCTTTAATTGGCCACCTCTACTTCCACCATTGCGATGGTGTTAGTTTAGGAGGACCCTAACGGCGAAGAACATGTGATTTATTATCTGAACAAGAGTCTATCTAGACCCGAACTCATATATTCCATGTCGAGAAACTGGCTCTGGCAGCCGTCATCGCTGTCCAGAGGTTCCGCCATTACATCTTATTACGCACCACCACGGTAATCGCAGACTCTAACCCCATGTACCACGTCTTGACACGTCAAGTGCTTGGGGGAAAATATTCAAAATGGATCGTTATTCTTCAAGAATTCGATCTTGAGTTTACAAAGGCTAAAGCCAAAAAATCCCTGGTGTTTTCCGAGATCATATGTGCTCTACCTCGTGCCGACAAAGACATCAAAACTAGAGATTCTCTCCCCAATGAATCTCTCTTCCTCATCAGCACCTCTGATCCTTGGTATGGAGACATCCTCCTCTACCTTCAAACCCAATGTTTTCAGCCCAACATCTCTCGTGAAGAGCATCGTCGCATTCGTCACCACTCTCGCCGTTATCTTATCCTCGGCGACACCTTGTACCGTCGTGGTATTGAGACCATCCTTCAGCGATGTCTGACTCACGAGGAGGCTGAACGCATTTTGAAATATTGTCACCTTGGCGCCTGTGGCGGTCACCTCTCCGGGATGGCCACAGCCCAAACAATATTACATACCGGCTACTTTTGGCCCTCAATTTTCAAAGATTGCATCGAGGCCATCAAAAAATGCCCACCCTGCCAACTCTTTAACAAGAAGGCACGCACCCACCCTACTGCGCTGCACCCCATTATCCCCATCAGCCCCTTTGCCAAATGGGGCATCGATTTCATGCAGTGTAAACCTACCTCAGCCAGGGGGCACGGTTACATCATCGTCGTCGTCGACTACTTCGCCAAATGGGCTGAGGCTATGCCTACCTTCCTGAACGATGGTTGTACTGCATCTCTGTTCCTTTTCAACCATATCATAACTCATTTTGGGGTACCACGTGCCATTATCACTGGTCATGGTGCACACTTCAAAAACCATATGATGAGCGAGTTACATGTCAAATTGGGTTTTCGCCATGAAAACACATCCCCTTACTACCCTCAAGCGAATGGACAAGTTGAAGCTATCAACAAAGTCCTAAAAACCATGATCCAATGCATGGTAGGGGAAAACAAGACATCGTGGCATTTACAATTGTTATCCGCTCTATGGGCCTATCGCACTTCTGTGAAAACCTCAACTAGATTCACTCCTTTCCAGTTGGTCTATGGAATTGAAGTTGTCCTACCAATCGAGTGTGAGATTCCATCACTCAAATTGAAATTAGAACTCCTACCCCATACTTCTGCTGAATAAGAACGATTCTTGTATCTATCCAAATTGGACGAAACACGTCGCGATGCTGCTCTCGCCAATGAGGCACATCAGAAACGAATTAAGAGTCAATATGACAAATCCGTCCACCCTTGGAATTTTGCAGAAGGAGACTTAGTCCTCGTTTACGACCAAGCTCACGACAAATTGGGGACAGGAAAGTTAGAACCTATGTGGAACGGTCCTTACATCGTGAAGCATGTTCTACATAGAGGTTCTTACGAACTAGTAGATCATGATGGAATTTCCCTGTGAGAGCCCCGAAACAGGCTTTACCTTAAAAATTACTATGCCTAGATCACCTAGCATCTGTACTTTGTACATTATTGTATTTTAGTTTGGTGTATCTATTTATTTCGTGTGCTCGAGTCTTTACCTTTGCCACTCATGACTGTGATTGTGTTTTCATGCGCAGATGACGTCTTCCTTTCCTATCTTTTTTGGGTTCATGGATGGCGCTAGTCGACATACCCGGAACATTGCTTCAGTAGCATGGGTTATTTACCAATTTGACAAGGTGGTGAGTTCATGAGGTATCTGCTTAGGACCAACAACCAACAACATGGCATAATATCATGCTGTCATCGGACTATTGACCCAAGCCTCCTCCCTAGGTATCTCTCGTATCATTATTTACTTAGACTCCCTTCTCATGGTTTATCAACTCAACCGTATCTATGCTATCCGTAGTCCTATCCTGCTATGTCTACACTTACAAGTTCACCGCCTTGAACGAATGTTCGATTACATTGAATATAGACACATTCCAAGAGAACTTAATAGTGTTTCGGATTCATTAGCTAAATATATCATGGATCAGTATCTTGCCCACATATAAGAGTTAAGGAAAACAAAATTGTACATTACATGTAAATTAAAACACATCACAGACATCATCATGTACAAATCATTGGCACTGTAAAAACTCGAAACTGTATATATATATATATATATATATGGCATGACTGAAATGTTTGGATTACATCAAAAAGTATGTAGAAGGGCAAATTATTGGGCTTTTCCACCCATACAGTGTCGCCTGACAAGGCATACAAAAATATAATCAACGGAGAGACTTTAATCTCCCCGCACTACATTGTGTTGCGAGTAACACATCACCGCACACACTACGCACCTCAATAGAGAATTGATGTTCTCTGGTACTCCCACAGTGTGCCTCTGCAGATGTAAAGGCACTTCTCCCCTCCGTAAAGGAGGAATGCCCATCATGAGGCCTTGGAGATTTCTCTCAACCTCTCGGAGACCTAGCACTGGTACTATCGGATCTGCTGCAACCAGGATGCCCCCGCGACGTCCTAGTACCGGTATATCAGTCGGGCGCACTGCTCCCATGTCTGCATGTTCAAAACATACATCCGTTAAAACTCTTCTACATACCCAAAAAAATAGATATACATCAAAAACCCAAAAAAACAAAAAATAGACAAGGTATGTCTCAGTCTCTTACCTGACACATCCCAGTCTTCCCCCACGGGTAAAATCAAATCCATGCTCTCGTGGAAATCTACCTCAGCATAAGGGAAGTCCTCTATCCAAAGATATTGTCATCTCAGCCAGGCAAAGAAATCGCCAGTGAAATGGAACTCTGACTCCGATACTAGCCTTGGAAACAGATTGGTCCACCTCTCCATCCTAGGTTCATCCACTGGTCGCACCGCCAGTGCTACCTGAGGCTGCATCTAAGGGATGCGCTCTAGAAAAAATGAGACCAAAAATGAGCCATAACCAAACTTCTTCTGTCAAGTCCTGCACCGTGAAATTTGTTCCTTCACGTTTCGAAGGAACCCTACACTCCAGTTGAACAGTGTTGGTTCCAAACACTGAACACCATAAACCACCTACGATCTTGATGCCAGATGCACGCTAGTACTGCCTGTCACGCTCATGATAGCAAACAGTATAGACCGGAGGGGCAGTTCTCGAATATCCTTGATAGGGATTCTAGCCCCTACCAGCCTTGCTCCTGGGATACAGTGGCGAGCCAGATACACATCCACTTGTTCAGGTAGCGCCCTTTGCCCGAAGAAAGATATGGGGACCCCTCTTTTCGAGAGGCCAGTCAAAAAATACACATCTTCTAACTCAATGGTTAAAAGTTGTGTGCCGATACAGAATCCTTGTTCTGCAACATCCCATAGGCCGATCATATGCTCGAGCAATAAGATATCTTTCTTCATTTTTTGCAACTTGAAGAATTTGAGCAAACCACAAGCTCGCAACGTGGCCTATGTGCAAGGACTCCGCAAGGAAGCTAAGTCGTCCATCTCATGTTCTCTTTCTTTCCACTCGATCATGGTCGCCGAAATTATCTACAAGACAAAAAATAAAGAAATCCATTATTCCCACGTTTTGGCAATTTCAGAAATTTTTAAAAAGCAATTTAAAAACATGAAATAAGGTGGCCACATCATTTAAAAGTGACCATACACTCTTTTATAATTACCACGCCCTCCCTAGCCATTTAACATTCATTAAATAATAATGAAAACGTTTAAAAAAAATCAAAACAACTTTGGGGCTACGTGGGCATATGGGAAGATGTTTCATGGGTTCTTTTGCCAAAAAATGACCTATCTAATTGACTACTGGGGCATTGGTATCTTGGCCATCCTTTTCTAAAACGTTTTTGTAAAACAATCCCATTTTTCCATTGATTTTGAAAGAGGCCGATTTGGTTCTATTTGGGGCAACTTAGGGCTTCATATTTTAAAATAAATGATGCTATTAAAATGAATGTGAAACCATGTGTTTGAAAGAAGAAGGGATGGACATCTACCTGGTCCAAACGACAAGCGAAATGGTCAACCGTAGCTCTGGTAGCGAACAAAACAAGATCCACTTCAAACTGAGAATCTCCACTACTCCAAAATCCTTGTAAAATGAAATGGTAAATGAAATTTTCAATGAATTGTTATTTATAAATTTTCATTTTTCATAAGGTATGGTCATTTATGGGTTTCTCTAATAATATAATGGCTTCACTAAATCCCTGGTTTGTAGTTCTAACATCGCAGGTTTCCTGGCAGTTCTGACAAATGATTCACCTTTTCATGCTTATGAGCATAGTCTTAGTTCGTTCTCGAGCTCGATAATATGAGAACGTAACCGGGTAAACTTTTATCTCTTTTTCGGACCTGTATAAATACACGAGAAATGAATCCCTTGGAGTCTCCTTTAAGCTCTTTTCAGACTCTAAATATGAAAAGATTGCCGAGTGATCTTGCTTCCTTTCCCACTCGTTAAAATTTTTGAAAGGGCGTCTTTCGAGTGATAATTTATCTCTTTTTCGGCCTCGCGAGACTAACATTACAAAAAACGAACCCCCCTGGAGTCATCTTTAAACTCTTTTCAGACTCTCTAAATATGAAAAGATTGTCGAGTGACCTTGCTTCCTTTCACACTCGTTAAAAGGTCAGAAAGGGCGTCTTTCAAGCGATAGTTTACCCCTTTTTCGGTCTCATTAGACTACTGTACAAAAAATGAACTAAGAGAGTTCTCTTTTAAGTGTTTTTCCAAACTCTATAATCCTGAAAAACCTTCGAGTTTTCTGTCTTTGGACTCCTTAAAGAACACATCGACAGGCCCATATGGGACCGAACCCTTACTTCTTCCGGTTCGTTAAATAAAGGAAGAGGAATTTACCGAAGGTGAGTTATATCGAGCATGTGTTATCCTCCTCGAGCTCATTAAATCAAAAAGAGGTACTCATCTATCTGGATGGGGGAAAAATTGAAAGGAGCAAGCCAAGCAGTCTCTTGAGAACATTGTCCAGCAATCCTTAGAGTCGCCCTTGAACACGACACTTTGTCATTTGCACATATCATAATCCGCTGAACCTCTGCACTGAGCCAATCCTTTGAGTCCCTTTCACTCCTTTGGGTCATCCGACGCAAGTCACAGTATCCACTGGATAGTTTTGGTCCATGTCATGTTTTGTTGTTGTGCCTCAGTGTTCAAGGGAAGTATCCACCTCGAGAATCAGCCATCCCAAATATCTTGTCTCAATACCCATGTCATTCCATGTCCATTTGATCCACCAATCACATCTCTATGTCCATTTCGTGTAATTGATGGGGGATACATCAAGGCCCTCCCTCGACGAGTCTATTCCCGTCGAATTCAACACATCATCCGAGAATCAGACTTAGAAACCAGTTAGTACTTTGGGACCTACATGCCTCAATGGCAGGCCTCCTCACACTCGACAGTAGGTTTACATCATTGACCTCTGATCGAATGATTCCATGGATGTTCGACCTCAGCTCATCTATTCACATTCGTTGGAATGTACTAGGGTACCTTGGGAATCATTGACATTAATGGTGATCTCCCTCGCACTTGTTAACAGTTTACATCATTCACCGGTAATCAAGTGGTTTCTGCCATGTTCGACATCAAGACATCTATTCACATGGTTAGAATTGTACCACATTGGGATTGATAAGAAGACCCTGGGTTGAGTAACCACTTTGATATACGCTTCGCCCAGGCTGCAAAGGAGTTTCTATGGGATAAAGGACACATACACTGTTACATAGATCCACTTTGTATTGGTCGTGGCTATGTATTGTCATCTCGTAGATCCATTGTGTATTCTTCGTGGCTACGATCAGTTTGAGTCATCAGAGTATAGATCCACATTGTATCTTTGGTGTCTATACCTTCTTATCAATACAATTATGGATCCGCAGTGTATTTTATGGCGGCCATATCTTGCAAGTCTTGATCACCCAAACATAGGTATGCCTGCCTTGGGTTTTGAAATATGTCATGATATTTGTTGGAGGTTTGTGTGCATATTTTGTCAGGTTCTCCGAGTCTATACCCTTGCTTGAGAGTCTACAAAGCATTTCATTTATCAGTTCACATCTTCTAACTTCATACTTTGGGGGGCAATCTGTTACACATCAAAATTACTCACTTTGATAGTGTCGCAAGTGTCATCATTACAAAGGTCACAAGTGTTGCATTTTTCTCACAAGGTCGCAAGTGTCGCATGTTGCTCACAAGTGTCGCAAGTGTCAGGGAAGCATACTGCCATGATGCCTATGTTGTGCCTATAATGACATGAGAAGGACATTTGAAACACTTCAAACATTTGATTTGGAAGAGGAGAAATGAGTCAACAGGCTTGCAAACCTTTTTCCATCTGAAACCACCTCAAAAAATGAGTTTTTGGAGGGGAGCGCTCCCCCTTACACTATCTCGGAGCGTCGACGCTCCCCCTTACACTGTCAGGGAGTGTTATAAAGATCCTCTAGCCCTTTTGAGGGAGCACTATAGATTTTGAGAGTGTTGGTTCCCCCCTAAAGCCTACAAGGGAGCGCTACAACGCTCTGATGGTCCTTTTGAGGGAGCGCTACCTATTCTGGGCAGTTGTTAAGTTGTTGAGATGAATGGGGGAAGGATCATTTCATTCTTGGAAGGTAGTTGGATTCGAATCCCTAGTCCAACCATGATCTTAGGGCAGATCCTCAACTAAAGGAGGCAAATCCTTAACTTCCCCAAGGATATCTCAAGTTGTTGAGCCTCTCCAAGGCTATATAAGCAAGCTTTCTAATGGTGAAAGGGGAATGTAAATGGATAATTACACCAAACTTATGATCTCATAAGTGGTGCTGGAACAGAGATGATGGGGGAACAATTTCTAGCATGAAACATATGATCTTATAGGAAACACACAGTCAGCCAAAGGAGAGTGATCAGTGAAGTTGTTGTTGTCCAGGTTGTGGATCTTTCGAGCAAGGGTTAGACGAAGGGGACTTGACGAAGCTGTCGCATTCGCATCTATGATTGTAAGTACTGTTGTCGTTATTCTCATTAATATGACACGCTTGGCCTGTTTCTTTCTAGTTTGTTTCTAATGTTACATGAACTTATCATTGATAGATAGATATATTTTCAAGCTAATATCAATAGAGTAGGAAGTGGTCGTATCTTGTTTGTCTACAGGACTCAGCGAGGAGCAAAGGATCAGAGCACAACTTGGAGCGTGCAGGGACAAACGTTGATAAAGAGGTACTTTTGTTCTCCTTCCTTCTCATGTGTTGGTTTGTATAGATTTGAAAGGAAGTCATTGTCCACGTTAAGCATTTTTTATCTTAGAGTTAAGGTCAAGCTCTTTGAGGTAATCCACATGTCCGCAGGGAGATTTTCCTACAATAGAGGGTTATGCCCTGCGTTTTCTCGATGTTGTTACAGGCTAGTAAGAATCCTCTACTCCTCCATTCAGAATCTCTCCTACCTGGTGTGAAATGTCACCCATCTTGCAAACAAATGTTTATGTGGCCTATGTGTCCATTGTGTTGTCTCAAGGGGTTCTCCTTTGCAATTCATGTGGTCGAATCCAGTCTCCCTGTGGTGGTTCCACCGATTGAACCCTTGATTACTCAGAGCCCATTCTTGTTTATTTTAGGCCCGATTTTAATAAAGGAACCAGTTATTTTTGGTCGAGCACGTGGTTGATTTTTATTAGTTGGTGGAGTATCATCAACAGTGGTTGATTATTGGTTGTCTCTATTAATAGTGTTGACAGTGGGTTTTATGGTTGGTGTATAATCGTTGTTTTCTTCTGTTGTGGCAATTGATTCGATATTTTAGCATGGTTTAAATTGGTTGATTTGAGAAATGGAATTGGGCATACAGTTGTTGTCTCCTTGTATTGGATTGATAACTCAACATTGTTTGATGTTTTGATTCAGAGTAATTAAACATGTACATTCACAGAAATTCTCTTGCATTTTGAATGGTTTATGTGTTCCTACAACATCATATGATTTGAAACAATGGTTGTTGTTACTGTGTGTTTAAGTTGTAAATCAGGGTTTTTACAATTTGAAATATTGATGATTGTATTTTGGCTATCCATTGTATATGTTTGATGGATATCATGCACTGTATCATTGATTGCACCATCAAATATGGGAACGAGTTCTAACAATATGGTTTCATTGCAATTTAATTAAAAAATTGAATTGAGGAATGGAATCAGACAATTTTAAAGGAACTTGTGTCTATGCTTGATTTGAAGGATTAATTTATGATAGTGGTTGATAGTTTGGATGCTTAACAGAGTCGATACAAATGACTGTGTGCTCATTTGGAATTTTTTTTAAATATAATGGGACAAATGAGAGGAAACATAATTCAAATATAGGTTATTTTGGAAGGCATATTATTTTGACTATGATGACACTGTGATTAATTGGAAGTGTTAAGGATTTAAATGTGAATAGTGAGCAATTTTAACACACAGTAATGGTTAAATTATACACATAAATTTTTCAATTGATCACAACAACTATTTGGTTAGTGTTGGATTGTTTGCACTACATACATAATTTTTTTGTGGATTACTTGATTGATTTTATGAACAGTATCCGCTTTTTTTCCCCTACCATTATTTCACTTTTCACTAATTACAATCCCCTCACCTTCCCATTTTCATTACTCACTCCCTGTTCATAAAAATTAATAGTTAACAGGAACTCTCTATTATGACAGTTTAAGATGGATTACAGTGACATGTTCTTTGGTTTACATTACAATTGATTGTATGTTGTCTATGAGTAGTAATCATGATCATTTCCCCCTTATTTTAACATTTTTTGCTCAATACAACACCTCGCATATCCCAGAACCTTTGTTCATCCCCTGCTCATTGACAATGATTTGAAAATTTGTATGGATTGGATTGCATGAGTCTGATATGTTGTTGAGCCAAAATTTATTTCATATTTTAAAGGAGTTGTCATGTATGGTTGTTAAAGGAACTATTTTCTAATCAATTATGCATACATAAATGATCTTTTTCAACAGAGGTATCCATGGAAGAGGTAACTGAGGAAGAGGTAATTGGAACAGGGTCCCTAGAAGGCCAATATTCTCTATACACTTTAATGTTGACTCACAAGAGTTAGGCCAACTATTTCAGGCTTGGTTTTTTTAATTGGATTGGGAAAGGAGTGGTTCAACCGAGGCCCTCCCTTCCAAGCCCTGTGGTTCCTTGGTATCTTCGTACCCCCTCATGTCTCCTGGCAGCCTGAAGTTCCAAAAAATGATGGATGGCAAGAAATTCTCCGCCCGGTAGCCTCCCAACCTCGTGGTTGGCCTAATTTGTCTTTACCTGCTCCGTGGCCTATCAATCATATTGTCCAAGCTTCCCCTATCCACTCACCATTTCAGTCTTCCCATGCGAGTAAAATGTTGAAAATCGAGGCCCACCATGCCCCTGACAAAGGAAAATCCATTGTTGCCCCTTCCTCACCCTCGAATGGCTCTGATAAATCTGTGTCCTCCCACATGCATTTGAGGGATGATTTCTCTCATGTGATTAGCGATATTAGGCCTAAAAGGATCAACAAGACCTAAAGAAAATTCATAGAAATCAAAAGGTGACAGCAACAACAATGGAAGGATTGCCTCTGAGAGTGGAAAATATGGATTTTGAGTTTTGATTTATTTATTCGTAATGACAGTTGACTTCAGAAATTTTGGAAAACATGCTATTTTTTTTTGGATATATGAGTAATATATTTTGAAAATAATTTCAAATATCATTGGATAAATTTTCAAATATGAGTGTGATGATGGGAGTCACATAGAGGGATGTTTGTTTAATTAACTAGTTGTGTTATGATTGTTAAAAGATAAAGGTAGTCACAAGGGGTCCCACCTACTAGTTATTAT
This sequence comes from Picea engelmannii, assembly GCA_009831015.1. Classification (NCBI taxonomy): domain Eukaryota; kingdom Viridiplantae; phylum Streptophyta; class Pinopsida; order Pinales; family Pinaceae; genus Picea; species Picea engelmannii. The sequence continues at coordinate 641,914 of ML780353.1, forward strand.
TTATTTTGGAAACCCTTATTATGATTGTTTCTTTTCCCCCTTAACTAAAACAGTTGGTTTAATTTTTTCTAACTTAACTAATGAAGTAGTTCTACTAGAACCAATTCCAATTTGCTTAAACGAAAAATAAAAGGAAAAATATTTTGTTGAGATAATTCAGTTTTCATTCATTCCTTAAGTTATTCAAGGCCTAATTATTTTTTATGATAGCGGGGTATTATTGTAGGCAACAATATTCAGTGCTCAATTACATCATTCACACACTTTTGTTTCAGAGGTGTTGATCTATCTTTGATAGTTTGTGTAGACTTGTCTGTTTGTGAATTAGTTTTCATGACTAACAAAGGCTATTGTGTAGATTCGAGTGGGAAGCAATCTGTGGCAAGATGATCCATCTTTTAAAGTTCAGTTTTTTAATTTTTTGTCAGAGGTCCTTTTGTAAAGACATTTAAGTTTGACTTTGGTCCAAAACTTCTTCACGAAATTTTGTAAAGAGAACGATTCTTTCATGAATTGGAATGAAATAATGGATTTCTTTATGTCTCATCTGTCTTGACTACCAACTTGGTGTCTTTACTTGTATATCTGTATTCATTTCAACATCTGACATGTTAAAAACATTACATAAAAAATTATTTTTTCATCAAACTTTTAATTATAAAAAACAACCTAAAGCTCTTGTAAATAATACTTGTGAATTAGGATATCAGTTTTGTTGGCTATAAACGTAGGGTAATATTCTCATCTATCTTTCTTTAGCCAAGTAAGATCTGAAAATACTTGAGTAATATTATCTCTTATCTTTTCCTCAACATTTATTTGGTGACCATACTGGGGAGATCTCAATATATCTCTGGTTAATTTTTATGCTTGATTAACATCGAATACATCTATTTTTATGATATTGATTCTTTGATTGTTTTATTTCTTAATGACTATGCCTGTCACAAGGAAACCCAATATTGATCCTGGTCTTCAAGATATAACCAACATTTCTTTGAATTTGTTCAACGCCAGAAACTACCATCATTGTCCTAGATTTTGCAGATCCAGAAGATGTCATGATCATCAATACTAGTAACAAATCATAAGCTCCCAAATCCAAATCTGATCCTCCACACAATTCTTCTAACCCGAGTTCATCCTCACGAGCTGCTACTGTTCAGTTTTCCAAAGTTCCTGAGAGTCAAGGAATTACCTCCCCTCTCCCCTCTTCTAAATACAATATTCTGAATCAATTGGCCAACACCAAAGCAGTTGCCACCCTTTTGGACATGATTGTCATCCCTGAACAATAGAGGCATCTAAAACAATTCATGGAAGGAAAATATTCCATTGTAGCCAACCTCACTGAAGAGGTAAATGAAGAGGATTCGTCTATAAATAAAGTATGTGTACATAATTTTAGATACCCTATAAAAAAATCCCCCTTTTTATATTTTTGTAAAGATTATGGATAAGATCGCCCATTGTTGCCTCATTGATGGTGGTTCGGGCCCAAGTGTGATGTCGAAGATTACTATGGAAGAGCTAGGCTTGTACTGTACAAATGAAAATGCCAGAAGCATGGTCTCCTATAATAGTCTACAACAAACAACCATAGGTGATATTAAAGATGTGACCTTAGTTTTGTGTGCACACCCTGAAACAAGGACAACCCTTAGTATTCAAGTAATTGATATGCTAGTAAGAAATTACTCAATCATCTTGGGAAGAGATTGGAAAGCTTTAATGGGTGGATACCTCTCACTCAACGAAACACATTTATCCGTTTCTCAGAATGGTAAAAAAATTACAGTCCTTAGAGAGGGAAGGATTTCACCTTACATAGAAAGTGTTACACAACCTAATGTGAACTATATTGAAGAGGAGCTAGGGGTGTATTCCATATTTTCTAAGGAGGATAACATTCCCTTGGAACAAATTGATTTGGATGATGGTATGTGGCACATACACTTTGATGGTTCATGCTCTAGTGAAGGTAACAAAGATGGCATTATCTTGATTTCTCCTCTAGGAAAAATACATAACTTTTCTTATAGCTTGGAGTTTTCTTGCACAAATAATGTCACTGAATTCGAAGCCTTATTATCAGTCATTGAAAATTCCTATAATCTTAGTTGTGTTCACCTTTCAGTTTTTGGAGATTTCGAGCTTGGTGTGAACCTTGTACGTAAGATATACTCTCCTATCAACAAGTTGATGAAACGATATACTCAAACTGTTTGGGCACTTATCCCGAACCTATTATATTTCAACATCACTCATGTTAAGAGGGAATTGAACTCAATGGCAGATCGGTTAGTTGTTTTTTCATCCTCTCCTAATCGACAACTTTTGCCACATAGACCTGATTGTACTTTTCAATCTATATATTGTCCACATATCCCTGACAATATACAATCTTGGAAGGTCTTCTCTAACGATGAGAGCATGTGTTTTTTCATTCAAATTGAACCTTTTAATCCCAAGGAAATTGTATCCATAGAATATAACAAGATTCCTAAAGGATTTACTCCTCTAGAGAGTTCATTTTCATTAAGTGATGTAGGAAATAAAGAGAAACAGAAAGAAGAGGAGTCAAAAGGAAGGTGGGTGAAACCATCTCCTTGAACATTGGGAAACCCGAGTCTCCAAAGAATGTTAAAATAGGTTCCCAATGTTCTGACGAGGAAAAAATGAAGTTTTCCAAGCTACTTGGTGAATTTCAAGATTCTTTTGCTTGGCCTTATGAGGATCTTCGTGGTTTTAATCCTGGTCTTATAGAGCATGCCATTCCCATCATGGAAGGCATAAAACTAGTTAGGAAATAACAAAAACCTATAAACCCTACAATAGAAGCAACTATTTGAAAGGAGTTGGAAAAAATCTTGAAGGCTGGAATCATCTTTCCAGTCAAGTATTCTGAATGGGTTTCCAATTTGGTTCCTGTTCAAAAAACAACTGGTCAGATTAGATTATGTGTTTATTTTCGCGCATTAAATCGAGCTACTATAAAAGATCACTTTCCTCTCCCTAACATGGAAATCATTTTGCAGCAAGTTGTAGGGTCACAAATGATGTCCTTACTTGACGGTTTTTCTGGTTACAATCAAATCAGGGTAAAGAGGGCAGATAAATATAAAACCACCTTTATTACTCATTGGGGTACCTTTGCTTATGGACGTATGCCTTTTGGATCATCTAATGTAGGTGCCACCTTTCAAATAGCTATGCAAATAGCTTCCAACGATTTGATTGGTAATATCATTAAGATCTACTTTGACGAATTAACGATGTACTCTAAAATATGATCAGATCATTTTGGTCATCTAAAAAGATTTCTCATGCGATGTAGAAAATTTGACATCTCTCTAAATCCTTCTAAGTCCATTTTCGAAGTTACCAAGGGCAAGCTCCTTGGACACATTGTTTCCTATTTAGGAATAAGCATTGATCCCGAAAGGATTGTTTCCATCCTTAATCTGCCTGCTCCCACTTCCAAGAAGGAGGTTCAAGATTTTATGGGGGTTATTAACTTCATCTGTAGGTTTGTTCCAGATTTTGTTGTGATGGTTAAACAAATTCATAATATTCTTAATCAAGATCATTATTTTTCTTGGACAGATGATGTCAAAAATGCTTTTGTAGGAATCAAGAAAGCAATCAACTCCGCACCGATTTTGGCGAATCCAGATTTTGAGAAGGAATTCACGATATATACTAATTCCACCGAGGAAGCAATTTCTTCTATCCTCATGCAAAATGATGACCAAGGTAATGAAAAAACAGTGAATTACATGAGTCAAAGTCTATCTGATGATGAATTTAAATATTCTTTTATTGAGAAACATGCTTTCTCTCTTGTTAAATTTGTTTAGAAGTTTCACCACTTCATCTTAGGTAAGCATATGTTGGTAAAAGTCCCTTTACCTGCTGTCGATTTTTTTTTCTCGCAGAATTATCTTTCAGGGAAGCTTGCATGTTGTCTTTACAAGATCCAAGAGCATGATTTGAATATCATGACTTCTACTATTTAATTTACTATTTACAAAACCAGAGATGTCCAGACAACTTAGACACTCACCAAAAAAGAATACTTTGTCTTGAATCCGCAAGATATGTCATTATAGGATACTTCTTGTTTCGAAGATCTACTGATGGTGTGTTGCTTCGTTGTGTAAACAATGAAGACTCACATAAACTGTTGCAAGAAACACATGTCTCTTCAAATTCGGTCATTCATGTAGGAGATCATTTTTCTTCTAAAACAAATGCTTTCAAGATTATTAGAAAAGGATATTATTGGCCTTCGATCTTTTGTGACTCATATTTTTTTTCGATATCTTGTGACAAATGCCAAAAATTTGTTGTGAAAGAATGCCTGTCATCCATTCCATTACAACCTATCCTCCCGGAATTTCCCTTTTCAAAGTGGGGATTGGATTTTATTGGTCCTATTAATCCTCCATCTTCAGTAGGACAAGTTTTTATTTTAACAACCACAAACTATTTTACAAAATGGGTTGAAGCTATCCCACTTAAGAATTCAACAGACGATCATGTAATTTCTTTCCTTGAAAATAAGATATTTTCCAGATTTCGTCTTCCATTGGAAATTATTACAGACAATGGTCCTACTTTCATTTCTGCTAAGCTAACCCAATTTTTAGCTAAGTTGGGGGTTAAAATTTTCACCTCATCAACTTGTTATCCCCAAGGAAATGGGCAGGCTGAGTCTACCAACAAAAATCTAGCGAGGATCGTTAAAAGTCTCATCGAAGATAAGCCTCATCAATGGCACACTCTCTTCACTTACACCCTTTGGGAACATAGAAATACCACCAAAGTAAGCACTGGTTGCACTCTTTTCAATCTTTTGTATGGTCAAGAATCCATCCTACCTACTGAGATATAAATCTCTTCCTCGAGGTTGATGCTATAGATCAAAGAATTAAATTCTTCTGATGTTTCATAAAGGACAAATGTTGTAACACTCCCTTTCACTCAGGGCAGGCGCTACATCGTGAAATAACAATACTCAAACTTAATTATATATATATATATATATCATGCATTTAAAGTAGGTTAAACACATCTAAACTCAGAGTCAACACAAAATTACTGCTGACATAAATAATCCATGGAATTAACATTAATTCATATGCACAGTAGAATACATGATAAATATAAATACACAGACATGCAAAACATAATTAAAACATTGTCTGGTACTTATCTTTGAAATGGTGGTAAATTCACCAACCACGTCCAGGCCTTCCACGAACCTCCCAGACTTAGACCACGCTTCTCATTAAGCTCAGCAGTGGCTCACCCCCGAGCTGGGACTAAGCTCCATCCCAAGGTAAGGAATCCTAGGCTAGGCTGAGGTTACAGGGAAAACAACTCAGAATGACTAGAAGGATTCTTCCCAGGATGCCATCTTACGCTCACTACTCCCGGAATCTCATTCCCCACATGCTTGTTCCACCTGGGAGTATACACCTTCACAAGAACAGTCCATCAGTGCTACACCTCCCTCTTTGGGTCTTGAAAACAGGCTGGATCAAGAAGTCTCAAAGGTCGAAGCTGGTGCTGGACACTCTCTGGAAGAAACCACTTCCCAACAAACTCTCTCATCTGGAGCGAGTTTTTCACAGGCCTCACAACCTACCTCTTCCAAAAACAATCACCTCCCTCACCCGGAGAGAGGTTACACACAGGCTAAGCATGAAATCACACTGGCTAGTAAGCCACGCGCAGTCTAGCACTGAGTGGCCACAACAACCAACTGGGAAAACAAACACGGGCTTCCCAAACAGGCTCAGAAATCACGAAATAGACTCACGGTTTTGGTTTCAAGATTGCACAAGGTGTACAGATATCCCACGCATAGGCTCCAACTGTTCAAACAGAGGTTGTACTGACTATCTCAGAAATCAACACAGGCTTCTTGGTTTTCAGGGTTGCACCAAGGTATTCTTGCAGAGGTCCGATGGGACTCACGTTCAAACGGTCGACAGTGGAATGGAGGAGGAACCCCCATCATGGCTCAACTCAGCATTTTTATCTTCATGTGCTTGGGTTGACACTTGTCACCCATGAAACTGCATGAGTTCCTTCCATTTGAAATTTGCTTGTCCTTTCAAAATAGGACTTAGGATAAAACATATTATTCACATGTCTTTTTGAATAATGTTAAAATATTATTCCCAAGGACTTAAGCCCCTAGGCTTAGCCATTAGGCTCAACACTTAGCCCCTCTTCCCACCTTCCAGCCCCTAATCCCTTGCCCACTCTGTGGAATATTAGTCCCCCATCACTCATTCATCGTGGTCAGTCTGCACACAGCGGTGTTTATATTTTTATTAATAATGTGCATAGATACATGTACAAAATCAAGCTCTTGGCCTTCAACACTTAGGATCTCTGGCCTAATAATCAAATAATCCCATGAACTTATATAAACTTGGCTCACCAGCCTATAAAACATTTTTACAACTCATTTCGTAAACAAGATTTACAACTGGGCTCCACCTTGGGGACACTACAATCCCACTCCCCTTATTTCTGCACTGTCCTCAGTGCAACTTTACACAACTTCTACAAGATTTTCAAAATTTTCAAAAAGATGCAGGTACTTTGCTCGCATAACATCCTCATGCTCCCATGTTGCATCCTCAGGACCGTACCAGGTCCACTGGACCTTTACAAGCTTTATAGATCGATTCCGAAGATATTTTATTTTCCTATCCAATATGTGCACAGGATGCACTTGCAGGACACCTTCTGGTTCCACCTGAATCACATTCCAGTCGATAACATGATTAGCATTAGGTATATATTTCTTAAGAAATAAAACATGAAACACATTATGTACAGTCATAGATGCAGGTAATGCAAGCATGTATGCAATTGGCCCAATCCTTTCCAGGATTTCAAATGGCCCACAAAATATTGCTGCCAACTTGGCACAACTTCCCAGCTTTAGGGAACTCTTGTTAGTAGATCGCTTCCCTAGGAATAGCCCCCTTTTTCCTTGAATATAGTGCCTAGGTGTTATGACATCCTCCTAGAAGCTTTATTTTATTTCACAAATGTGGTACGAGACTATGAGTTAACACAATGAAGAGTCATTCCTCCAAATACGTTACTGTGCCTCGGGAGGTGTGAAACTATCTCAAAAGATGTTCTCCAATGGAAGAATATGCTTCAAAATATGTAAAACATCCCAAAAGTTAAGTGACTGCCAGATGTGCAAAAGTGCCTCCAAATGTGTGAACTCAACCATGAAATATACCTCAAAAGGCAAAATCATCTTTCAATACCTTATCAATCAACAATGGAATACTAGGCAACTCCAATATAAATCTACAAAAAACCTGTCTCAAAAGATGTTCCAATCAATGGCCTCGAACTGTTCTCAGATGTCCTTGATCTTGAGTAAGTGTTCCTGTAATAATGCACCCTCATTCATCGTGATCGAAACCAACATGTTCTTCAAGAAGAAGGCTCGACCCTTGTCTGAAGTCTCATGTAGATCTTTCAAATGCTTTCAAATCATCGCCGAAGTCTTCCCGGTTTGAACCTCAAGAAGCATCTCATCTGTTACGGACAACTTGAGCAACATCACAACTTCCTTTTCTTGCCCATCAAACTTGTCTTGGTATTTACCCACAATAGTGGGTCGGGTTGTCTTGCCGAGAACGATATCTGAAAAACACCTGTAATAAAAAATGGCCAACATAGGTTGCTTCCCCGTATTGTAGTTCTTCCCAGAGAACTTTTGGTTTCTTTCTAGCATGATGTTTAGATACAAGTCAAGAGTGAAAAAAAATATATTGAATCAGAGAAACAAATGCAAAATACCTATTCTTCCCTCTCTGAAACTGCAACACGGGAGTTAAAAAACCCGGTTTCAATGAAACCCTTTTGGCTGTTCAATGTGCTATGATTGCGATGGCTCGATCCCTCTCTACTAACAATAGTCCTTACGTCTTCACACTCACTTAAACTTTATGGCACCCAAACTACTGAAGTCACAAGGATGGAAACCTTGTCTTTCAAAGGCCCGAAACTCTTGATACAACTTCGAAAATATTGAAGTCGCAAGAGTGGAAACCTTGTCTTTCAAAGGCCCAAGACTCTTAATTATGACTTCTAGAATGCTGGGCTCTGATACCATATTATGGAAATCAGGCACATAAAGAAACTAAGATAACTTGAAAGAGTTCTTTGTATTGTATATTAAATGAGAAAGAGAAAGATTTCTTATATAGGGCTACAATCAAGTTGAGTCAATCCACTTTATGAATGTGGGATAAACCAATAAAGTGATATAAGACATAAAAGCATAAACTAACCTAAAGTTGAATTGACTTTATTAATGCTTAAGTCTATATCTAGTTCACCATTATAAACTAACATTTATTTTAACAAGGATAAGACACTCATCTACTTGAATTCACCACCACATATCTATTTAAAACTGACTTTCTATTTTTCCACATCTGATAGTAATTATTTGGTTTTAAGGGAGGACTAGTGATCCTAATAGGGAAATCCCCCTTGTGCTAGAAAAGAACCAACCTAAAGTGAGGGAAGTGTCTAGTAGGTGGAGCTTCCAAGTTTCCCTAGATTTCCATCTTTGTATTAGGCTTGAGTATTTTCCAAGTGCAGGTCTAGAGGGTAATGACCCCTATTCTATTGTGGGTTGTAAGGCACTATCAAATCTCCCTTGATCGTAGCTTCTCCGCGAAAGGAATCAAATTCCTTTCAAGCATACTCTCCTCCATTATTAGATCTTAGTACCTTTTTCGTCCTACATGTTTGGTTCTCCACAAGAGCTTTGAACTCTTGGAACCTGCAAAAGCCCCATAATTGGTATTCATAATTTAAATCCAGTTTTTCCTAGAATAATCATTGATGAAAGAAAGATAATAGATATTACTTGTCAACGGAGTTGATGTCATGGGTCCACACACATTTAAATTTAATAGATCAAGAATCCCTCTCGATCTAGGCTCATTACTTGGGAAGGCATTATTGGCATGCTTGTTGAATGCACATCCCTTGCACACTCTTATCCTCTCCACCTTGATATCAGGTAGTCCCACCACCATGTCCTTTAGGAGAGGCAAAGCTCCATAGTACAAGTGACCTAATTGTTTGTGCCAAAGCTCACATAAATTGTCATTTCTATGCACCAAAACTCCATGTTTCATAGGATCTACTAGCAACCTATAAAGACCACCCTCAAGCACTCTTCTGTCCAAAACTCGACCAGGGTTAGGGCTGCAATTTTTGATGATCATTTGTTGATCATAAAACTTATTGATACACTTTAGATCTATTAGACAAGAAACTAAAAGAAGATTCTTGTTTAAACTAAGAACATACAACACCTCATGTAGCTCAAGAATGTCTCACGTTGGCATGTAGAATGAGATAGAATGTAACACCACTTTGTGTACTTCGCAGAATAACAATACTGTAACACTTAATTATATAACAAAATGCATTTAAGCAATGAAACATATTTAGAACTCAGAGTAATCCTTAGAATTACTGCTAACATAATTCTAAACATGGAATTAGCATTAATTCATATGCACAACAGAATACATGATAATTATAAATACACAGACATGCAGAATCATAATTAACACATCATCTGGTACTTATCTTTGAAAACAGTGGTAATTCCACCAACCAGGTGTAAGCCTTCCACGAACCTCCCAGCCTTAGTCCCCACTGCTCATCAAGCTCAGCAGTGGGTCACCCCCGAGCTGGGACTAAGCTCCAACCCCAAGGCAAGGAATCCTAGGCTAGGCTGAGGTTACAGGGAAATCAACACAGAATGACTGGAAGGATTCTTCCCAGGATGCCATCTTACGCCCACTACTCTTAGACTCTCATTCCCCACATGCATGTTCCGCTCCGGAGTATACACCTTCACAAGCATAGTCCATCGATGCTAGACCTCCATCTCTGGGTCTCGAAAACAGGCCAGATCATGAAGTCACAGAGCCGGAAGCTGGTGCTGGACACTCTATGGAAGAAACCACTTTCCATCAAACTCTCTCACCTGGAAAGAGTTGCTCACAGGCCTGACAACTTGCCTCTTCCAACAACAATCACCTCCCTCACCTGGAGAGAGATTACACACAGGCTCGACATGAACTTATACTGTCCAGTAAGCTACGCGTAGTCCAACACTACATGGCCACAACAGTTCACTGGGAAAAACAGACACGGGCTTTCCAAACAGGCTCAACAATGACGGAATGTTCTCATGGTTATGGCTTTGGAACAGAGACTCCATGCACAGGCTCGATCTGCTCCGACAGAGGATGCATTGCTTTCCAGAATCAACAAATAGACTTATCGTTCAGAGGATGTAAGGGGTATCGCTTGCAGAGGTTGCACGGGTTCATGCTCAGGCAGTCGAGGGTCGAATGGAGGAGGAACCCCCTCATGGCTCAATTCGACAGTTTTAACTACATGCACTTGGGTTGACACTTGTCACCCATGAAACTGCATGCGTTACATCAGCAGTCATTCCTTCCATTTGGAAGTCACGTGTCATTCTAAAAGAACTTAGGATAAAAACATATATTTTCACATGTCTCTTTGGAATAATATTAAAATATTATTCCCAAGACTTAAGCCCCTAGGCTCCACACTAAGCCCCTTTTCCACCTTCCATCCCCTAATCCCTTTCCCACTCTGTGGAATCTTAGTCCCCCATCACTCATTCATTGTGATCGGTCTACACGCGGCAATGTTTATATTTTTATTAATGTTCTGCATAAGTACAGGTACAAAATCAAGCTCTTGGCCTTCAACACTTAGGATCTCTGGCCTAACAATCCCATAAGCCCACTAGCTTATATAAACTCGACTCACCAGCCTATAAAACATATTTACAATTCATTTGATAACCAAGATTTACAATAGGGCTCAGCCTTGGGGACGTTAAAATTCCCCCTCCCCTTATTTCTGCATTGTCATCAGTGCAACTTTACACTGCATATGCAAGCTTTTCAAAATTTTCAAAACGACACAGGTACTCTGCCCGCATGACATATTCATGCTCCCATGTCGTGTCCTCAGGACCATACCAGGTCCACTGGACCTTTACAATCTCTATGGCTTGATTCCGGAGCTGTTTGCTTTTCCTATCCAATATGCGCATAGGATGCACTTGCAGGACACCTTCTGGTTCCACCTGAATCACACTTCAGTCGATAACATGATTAGTATCAGGTATATATTTCTTAAGAAGTGAAACATGAGACACATTATGTACAGTCATAGATGCATGTAATGCAAGCATGTATGCAACTGGCCCAATCCTTTCCAGGATTTCAAAAGGCCCACAGTATCTTGCTTTCAACTTGGCACAACTTCCCAGCTTCAGGGAACTCCTGTTAGTTTTCACTTTCAGGAAAACATGATCACCCACTTTGAATTCTCGGTGGGTTATGTTCTTATCAGCATAACTTTTCTGCCTGTCCTGGGCAGCTTTCAAATTCTGTTTAATTTTTATCATTTGGTCCTCCATCTCCTTGAGAAAATTTGGCCCAACTACTGCTCTGTCAGCTGGATTATCCTAGCTCACTGGAGTGTTTCACTTTCTTCCATAAAGTGCTTCAAATGGGATCATCTTCAACGATGCATGATACCCATTATTGTAGGCGAATTCCACCAAATGCAGGTAGCCTTCTCATCTTGATGGTTTGTCCATCACGTACATTCTCAGCATGTCCTCTATTACTCTATTCACCCTCTCTCTCTGTCCATCAAAATCAGGATGATACATTGTACTAAAATTCAGATTCGTTCTGAATCCTTTGAACAATGCTTTCCAGAAATTCAAGGTCAATTTCAAGTCCCTATCAGACACAATCATTTTAGGAATTCCATGCAAGCGTGCCACTTCTTTTAAGAATATATCAGGAACATCTGTTGCCTTTGAGTTGTTTTTAGTGGAATAAAATGGGTAGCTTTTGTAAGCTTGTCCACCACAACCATGATCGAATCATGTTGCTTTCTTGTTCTAGGCAATCCTGTAATAAAATCCATGGTCACCACTTCCCACTTCTATTCAGGAATGGGTAAAGGCTGCAGCAACCCTGTTGGGTGTGTATGCTCATCCTTAACTTTCTGGCATTCCATACATCTGGCGATGTATTCAATGATCTCCCTCTTCAAACCCGGCCAAAATTAATGGCTTTTGACTGCTGCCACAGTCTTCTGATATCCAAGGTGTCCATCATAAGTCGCGTTATGCATTTCTCTTAGAATTGCAATTTTCAAACCCTGGACATTGGGTATATACACTCTATTTTTATACAGAAGTATTCCATCATCTCCCAAGATGTAATTTCCCTCTTTATGTGGTCTCTCACGCTGTTGTAGCTTTGCTACTAAGTCTCTGTACTACAAATCAACATTTGCAGCTTCCAAAATTCTACCCTTGATATCAGTCCTGTACATGCTAATGGTGGTAGCATGTAATTCGTGCATTTTCTACTGAGTGCATCAACCACCTTGTTTTCCTTCCCCTTGATATGCTTGATATCAAAGTCGTATTCGCATAGAAAATCTAGCCACCTACTTTGTTTAGTGTTTAAAGTTGGTTGATCAAACAAATATTTCAGACCATTGTGGTCTGTTCTCAATTCAAATCTCCTTCCCATGAGGTAATGTCTCAATTTCCTCTAAGCGTGGACTATTGTTGCCAACCCCAAATCGTGAGTGGCATAATTCTTTTCATTCTCTTTCAGCTTCCTAGACTCATAATAGATTACAAATCCATCTTGGCTGAGAACGTCTCCCAACCCTTCCTTACACACATCTGTGCACACCACGAAATCCATATTTGGATCAGCAATCCTCAAGATTGGAGCGTTGGTTAACAACTGCTTCAATCGCTGGAAATTGTTCTCACACTCTTTAGTCCACTAAAACTTTTTCTCCTTCCTTTGCAAGGAAGTGATAGGGTGAGCTATCTTTGAGAACCTTGTTATAAACCTTCTATAGTAGCCCGCTAGACCCATAAAGGATCTAACTTCTGCCACATTCCTTGGTGTTGACCATTCTCGGATGGCCTCAACCTTTTCAGGATCCACGATGATCCCTTCCTATGAAATAATGTGCCCCAAGTAATGGATCTTCCTTTGATAAAATGAGCATTTTCTCAATTTGGCATGCCATTGGTGTTCTCTCAACACTTGCAGCACCATTCTCAGGTGTTTTTCATGCTCTTCCTTTGACTTGGAATACATGAAGATGTCATCCAAGAAGACTATGACAAACTTGTCTAAATAGTCCCTGAATACACCATTCATCAAGCACATAAAAACAACAGGTGCATTTGACAGTCCAAACAACACCACTATGAACTCGTAATGACTGTACCTTGTTCTAAAGGCAGTCTTGTTGATGTTCTCATCCCTTATTCTTACCTGGTGATATCCTAATCTGAGATCTATCTTCGAAAATATTTTTTCTCCTTTCAATTGATCGAAAAGATCGTCGATCCTCGACAGAGGGTACTTGTTCTTGACATTTACCTTGTTCAACTGTCGGAAATCAATGCACAAGCTCAATGTCCCATGCTTCTTCTTCATGAACAGGATCGAGGCACCCCAAGGTGACAAGCTGGGGTGAATGTACCCCTTCTTTAGAATCTCTTCAAGATATAATTGCAACTCTTTCATCTCTAGCGTACTCATTCTATATGGAGCTTTCGACACTGGAGTTTCTCCAGGCATCAAATTTATAGAAAAATCGATGTCTCTTTGGAGGTAGTCCAGGTACCTCCTAAAATATGTCCTTGAACTATGTGAGTAACTCATGGTCTCCAATCTTTGAGACTTCATCTCTGGATGCTTCCTCCACACGGGCTGCAAATAATTGATAGCCTTTCCTATAACACTTCTTCAGCTGCATGGTTGAGATTTCTCTAATAGCCACAGCCTTGAGAATTCCTTGGACTGTTTTCCGATTTCCCTCCTCATCCAGGCATGTAAACCTCTTGTTACGACAGTCCAGAAGGGCATGGTGCTGGTCCAACCAGTCCATCCCAATTAAGAAGTCGTAAGAACCTAAAGGCAGAATATTCAATTCAACCTTCTTGCTCAATCCATTCATGTCTATGGAACAGGACTTAATCAACTCAGTGACCTTCCTCTTGGTTCCTATAGAAAATTGCACTAACCAAGACTTTTCATGTTTGCTTCTTGATAAATACAAAATTTCCACCACCCTAGGATCTATATAACTATGGCTAGCCCCTGAATCGATTAAAATAATAAATGGTTGGTCGTTAATCATACCTTCCACTTCAATCATGTGCGATTGAAATTCATCTTGTTTGTTGTCCAGGGATGCATAGATCCTTGGCATTCTACTGTCCATGTCCTCGACTATTTCATCTTGTTGAACAGTATGGAAAGCTCTTTCTTTTCCATTTTTATGGGGAAAATCCATGTACTTGTGGTTCCCTTTACAACCCCAACTGATCCGGATTATTTTCGGCACGAAATGAGAGCGGAGATATAATAAGGAAATGCACAGAGATATCATAGATATTCAATAATATAACAGAAATGTATCAGAGATGCAACCATAAACACATATATACAGTAATACACGATTTCTATTAATGAAATAAATGTACAGACTCTGTAAAATACAGAGTGAAAGACTCGCTAGAATGGTGGTAGCTTATCTCTGAGAAGAGATGTGACGGCTACTCGCATCTTTGAGAAGATGATTACAATGAGGCTCTGAAGGCATTTTTACAATAAACGGGAATGCCAAAAGTCCTAGACATCCAAAAACCTAACCCTAGGAGATGAAGCGCCAAAAGTCATGTGGGCCCCGTTTGGGTAAGTGAGTACATCAA